>JAAALK010000288.1:31182573-31310919 GCA_019279435.1 Zizania palustris
ACTTAGCGGAAGAGTTCATCACCCTTTGGCTCAGCCCCCTCGTGCTCTCTTGGCCGGAGGACCTCTTCCAACCTTCGAGCTTGGAGGGACCGAGCAAGGTGTCAGCAAAGCGTCTTAGTAAGACTTCGATTTTCTTTATCTTCATACTTCACAGAATCAACTTGTGCTGACTTTTAAATTTTGATGAAGCCGCTCGTGACTTACGGCCTCCAGAGGAGGCAATCATATCCGCGGAGCACGTTGTTGGAGCTTTGCCGCTTGAGGAGCAAGCTCGAAGGCTCGCTCTGGTGGGGTCTTGGGAGCACTGGAACTGGTTGTGGACCTGCCTCCGCGTCGAGGTAGTCCAAGCACTTCTAGACTTCGCCAGCTCACCACCCTCGGCGAGCGGCTCCAAGAGGAAAACGGTGGACGAGGAACCCGAAGCCTCGAGGGTTCACTCGGAGCTCCTAGTAGACGAAGCCCCTACTGTGGCGGAGCAAGCGGCCGTGAGCCTTGGTGTTGAGGTGGAGCCAGCAAATGCTCCGGTGGCAACGACCAAAGTGGTGGTGCCGGAGACTGCGATGGCGACCGAAGTGGTAGTGGTGGAGGATGCAACGGTGACTCCTTCGAGCGTGGGGACTGGGGCTCAGCCCACGCAGCGAAGGGATTAGGGAGCACACATCGCTCCTGCCTTCTTTGAGTACATTTCCTCAATGAAGGTAAACACTTGATCACCCTTCTCTCTTCATTCATGTATATTGACTTGTACTTTTCTACAGATGTCGATGGCGGCGTGAGGCATGTCGTGCCAAGGCCCGTGGGGACCTCCGATAGCAGCGGGAGCAGAAGCTCGGAGTCCAAGAGCACTTCGTCCGAATAGAACAAGGGGATAACTGTGGCGAAGGGGTCTTTAGGAGTAGGCCGAAGAGTTTGTCGACGTAGTGGACCGGAGCCTGGCTCCGCTGGAGCCTGCGCTAGAGGAGCCCATGACGGAGATGGTCCGACCTCTGCAACCGAGGGGACCCGTAATGGAGGCAGCCATCCCCGCATTCCATGAGAGTTGTGTTGCTGCGGGGCAAGGGGCTTGGTGGCACAACTCAGTTACTCAAGCCCTTTTGACCTCTTCGCAAATGCCTATGAAGCCATCGTCTAGGGTGAGCGATGTTCCACACGGTCTTTGAGTCACACTTGCTTTTTTACTAAACACTTAGGATTTCATGAATCTTTTCAGGCCTTTGCGATGAATGCTGCAGCAGCAGCCTCCGTGGACCATCGGATGACCCTCTTGGTGGAGGAGAGGGACGGCCTTCATCGTCAGGCTTAGGAGGAGGACGAAAGGCAAAGCAGGTTGAAGCGGCGGCAGAGGTGGCGAGGTCCGAGGCAGTCAAGGCGGGGGAAACCTTGGCCTCGGAGACAAAAAACTTCGAGAGGCACTTTGGGCTTTGGAGGAGACCAGGGCAAAGTTGGCGGCGGAGTGCTCTGATCTTCGCACAGCCAGCCACTGCTTAGAATGCTTCGTGGTCCGAGGGGTCGACGAGGCCAACTCAAACTTGACCGCAGTCCTCAAGCAATTGGGGACCATGTGCCAGGTCCTAGACTTCAACCCTAAGGACTCAATCGGGGACCACCTCATGTTCCTATAGACGGCTGCTGCGACGGCGGAGATGTCGATGAAGGGCTTCACGCTGATGGCGGGGCGAGTGGCTGGCTAGGGAGTGCTGCAGATGCTCCACGACACGGGGTGCAACCACCTCGAGGCAGCAACCTCGGTCACGCCGGTAGCCTTCGGAGGCCAGCACTTGGTTTTGCCACCCCTGGACATCCGCGAAGCATGGCACCGGCTTCAAGAACCTTGGAAGGCCCAAGGTTGCGAAGCAGTCCAAGACCTCCAACGGCTCTCCCGCCATCACCGAGCCAGGGCACAAACCTCGCCAGCTCAGCCTTCGACGTCAAAGCCTCCGCCTCCGAAAGTGTAGACCTCCTTAGGCTCTTTGTAACTTGTAGCTGTAGGCTTGTAAATAATTTATCAGTTTATTAATAGAAATGTGGGGGTACTTTATACCTCCCCAGGCTTAGCCTTCGGATGTTGAGTTCGAAGTACTTGAGGAGTCTGAAGAGCTTCGCTAGCTTTGGGTGGTGCTCGAAGTAGCTAGGTCCGAAGGGCCCCTCGGTTCAAGCCTCTTTGGAGCTCTTCATCCTCGCTAGACTTAAGCTATTTCGAGGTAGGTTTAAGCGGCGAGGGACGCAGCCTTCGGGTACGACCTTACAAGGCGACAAAGCCCTAAACTTTTCTGCCTTCAATGCGGCACCGCATGCGTCCCAAACTTGGACAAACCTGCAAGGTGAAAGGCGAGGTCTATGGGCTTCGTAGCGTGGACAGTCCAGCCGTGGGCGATCAGGCTCCGACGGGGCTTCGTCCAGCCGAGAGGGCCCTGCCCGGAAGAAGAGCAAGCAAGGGTCGAACATGTCGGGGCCTCGAGCTCGCTTATTCTTAGGCTTAGATACAGACTACTCAAACTTTTGTTTTCGAAGTGTATTTGTAACATACTTCGCTATTATCATTCAATGAATGAGATTTATTATATCTGCATACTTCGTCTACATGCTTCACACGAGTTTATTGTTTCTAATGTTTAGCTTGTCACGCTCGTACTGCTGCATTTCATTCGCACACTTCGCATACATACCTCGGTCCCCCCTTGCGCATGGCGGTTAGGGACTTAGTCGATGCCGGTGTGAGCAATTAAGAATGCGAAGGGGTGCGCCTTTGGCAGCTTCGGACGCTTATATCGCATCAATCAAAGGCCTTTTTTGGGATTTGAACGCATTAATTTGAAGCGAAGCAAGGCTTCAACATACTCAAATTAAGCGAAGCATGGCATCGACATGCTTGGATTTGGATAATATGCGTGAGCAAGGCTCTGAAGCGTACTTAGATTTTAGGCGAAGCATGACTTCAGTATGCTTAAATCTTAGATTAGATTACGTCACGTGAAGCGAGGCCTCGGTGTGTATTCAGATAGCGAAGCAAGGCTTCTTGAGCTTGATCCTGTAATGAATGAAGGAATGGGTGGTGTGGATTCACCGAACCTACGATGGGTTGAGCCACCTTCGACTCTGGGCCACCTATGACCCTGGGCCAACTTCGACCTTGGGATGTATCAGGGCGGAGCCTAGAACCCCGGACTCGTCGAGCCATCACCCGGAAGTCCTGGAAACCTCGAGCCGTCACACGAGGGAGTCCTACAGCCCACTGCTACGGGCCCAGAGGCACTGTGTAGCCTTCGGAGGGGTGCTCCGGTTTTAAATAGATCAAAGTAGTGCTTTGGTTCTTATCAATACAAAGCGGTAAGCTCGATTCTTAAAAGAACGAGGCCTTGACTTCGGATCTTGATAAGGACACAACAAAGCTTCAGTTTTTAACAAAGAGAAGCGAGGCTTCGATTTTAAATGCGAAGAAAGGCTTCAATTTTTAAATGCGAAGCAAGGCTTCGATTTTTAATAAAGTGGAGCAAGGTTTTGCTTTAAAGGCGAAGTAAGACTTCGGTTTTAAGGAGAAATAAGACTTCGATTTTTTACTGAAATAATTACAAATTTGCGCAACAAAGTGGTGCTTCGGGCTGTGTACATACCTCGGGGAGCGAGAGTGAAGAGCTTGCCTCATAGCCTCTAAGGCTTCGGAGGCTTTCAGCGCACGCCCGGAGCCCCTTGCCTATGGGTGCACTCCGAGGCGCGAGGGATGGTGGAAGGCGAGAAAGGCCTTCGAGCTACACTCGAAGCCCCTTGCCGAAGGGTGCGCGGAGCTAGAGGACTCCAAAGCTCCCCCCTCAAGTGCACTTCGAGACATAGCCAGCGGCAGAGAACTTAGATTTTAGTACTAAGTTCCCCACGGACAGCGCCAACTGTTGTAGCAATTGTGTTAGCTACACCAGGTTTTTGTGTGTATATGGTGTATAGAGTGAACCTCGAAGGGTTCTCACAGAGGGAGATAAGATTTATACTGGTTCAGGCCTCTCCGAAGGGATAATAGCCCAACGTCTAGTCTACAGTGGATTTGGCATAGTTTTGCCTCCATGGAGCATGTCTATTACAAGGGCATGCCCCCGCTTTTATAGGCACACAGGCTAAAGGAAAATACCTAAATGCCCTCTACAGGTCGTAGGACTTTTAGGGGCATAAAGGGAAAAGACTAGACTATTGTACATGCAGCTTTATAGCTTTACAGACATGGTAAATAAACGTCACTTCTAGGAAGCTAGACGACATACCAGGGGCGGGGGGACCCTGGTATGATTTCACACTTCAGCGGAGTTGAGATATTTATTTTGGTTCGAAGTAGTGGTCGGAACTCTTTGGGCGGAGATAGCTGCGAATGCTTCGAGGGGCACTCCGAAGAAAACTCCGAGGAGGGCTCTGAAGTGGACTCCTAAGAGGGCTCCGGACTGGCCCTCGGAGGAGGGCTCCGAAGGAAACCAGAGGGGTCCCAGAGGTTTGGCTCCGAAAGGGACCGGAGGGGGCCCGGAGACTTGACTCTGGAGAACTCCGAAGGGGTCCCGGAGGCTTGACTCCGGAGAACTCCAAAGGGGGCCCGAATGCTTGACTCCGGAGAACTCCGATGGGGGGCCCGGAGGTTAAAACAGGCTACTTCTTGGACAAAACTTCGTCAATAGAGGTGGTGCTTCGACTTCAAGCTTCGGTGGGTACAGTCTCCGGGCTCAAGAACCTCAGAGGCTGACATTATTTGCCCCCTTTTTAAGGGAAAACCTATTCCCCCAACAGGTATACCTGGCCTTTTATAGGCAGTTCAAAAACTGGAAATGACACAAATATCCCTAGGGTAAAATGCACACTGACGCAAAAATAAAACAATGGGCCAACCGGGAAAAATAATTGTTGACGCAGAAATGTGCCCCCGCACTTGGGCCGGTTCGACGTCCAAACGTATCGCAACGATACCGACGTCGTGTTCCGACTACCCTGGATAGTGACAAGGGATTTGGAATCGCCAGGCAATCAGATAAATAATTAATATTTTAATCCAATTGGCCAAAAAGTATTAGTAACAATGTGAACAATAACAAAATGAACAAAATACTTGGAATCGGCCAATTCGGAGGCCGATTCGGAGTTACAACAAAGTCTGGTCCGAAGGGTCCCTAGGGCACCTTCGACCTCAAGCCCAGTCAGACCAGAGGTACAACCTCGGTCAGACCGTTGGTTGTGAAGGGCTTCGGGCGTGTCCCGAAGATAACTGCGAAGTATACTTTGGTCATGGTGTGGAGGGCTCTAGTCGGACCGGCAGGGGATCGACAGCAGGAGAGACTTGCTGGCGGTTGGGTTCGCGGACTGATGATGGTCGTCGATGATCAGGAGAGGCTTGTCGGTTTTTGCTGAAAACCATCGAAACTTTAAATGTTTTTGTTAATTCAATAAATAGGTGTCTAGTGTTAGTTTAAAATTTTTAGTTTCATAGTGTATCCTTTTGGTATAATTTTTAGAGTGGGTCGACTCTAAAAATATATTAAAAGGAGAGTCTAATTGTAATTTTTCATTTAGGACTTAAAGGGTAATTTTCAGAATTGTTATTTCTAAATTACTAAGGGGCTTTATGTAAAAAGGGGGCTTCTAGAACATGGGGGCTATTGGGATATTATCCCCTGCCATGTCTTCTAGAACAGCATTTCAATCAGAAAAAACTAGAGAAAAACACTTGAGAGATGAGTTCTTGATCCAGTACAGTAATCAGGCGATTTGTCGGAAGCGCTATAGAGTTGTGCCGTAATTTCTTTTCAGCGTAAGTTCTCCTCCGTTTTTCATGGAATTTCCTGATGATCTTGAGTGATTTCTTGTGAATTTACATCCTGAAGTAGTTGAGCTCTATGCTGAGTTTAGATGATCCTTGAAACAATCTTGCTCTTCATATGATGTTTGTAAATGCAGTATTGAGACATGTTTAGTGATCTATCAGAAATATTTGTGAGCAAAATTTTGACAACATAATTTCAGTCCTAAAGGTGTTGATCTTCTAGTTATGAGTACGTTGTTTGACTGAAGTTTTATGGCTGCAAAATCTGTGTAGTTACTTTATCTAGAATCTGAACATGTCTGAAATACATGATAGAACTGTGCTGGTTGATGTTGTTTGAGAACTGGTCAAGTTAGGAGTTCTGCTCTTAATATTTTTGGTTGAGTTTTTGTCAAGACTCTCATATAGATTCTGATCTTTTTAGTAAAGTTCTGAAAGCAATCTCAGTCTGTTTTCAGTGAGTTCTATTCAGCTTTTACTAGTCTTCTTTGTGCTGTTTCTATATTCCTCAAGTACTAATAATCTTCATTTGTTTAGCACTTTGATCTATCCTTTTGAATGAGTTTCTTGGTGATTAGATGTTGTAGAAAAGGCTGAAATAGTATTACATTTCACTGGATGAGAGTGTTTCTGAAGTGTCTCAATTTACTCCAGTTTTTGATCAGAACTTAACTGTTCACTTTCATATCTGTTTTCAGATTGAGTTCTGTGATATTCTCTGAAATGTCTATAGTTATGTTCTGATCTTGAGTTGGATGTTTACAGAAAATTGATTCAGTATTTGTGATCACTGCTGTGTGCAATTTTCTGACTATTGGTAGTCCGTTTAACTGAATTTTCTGTTTGATAGTGAGTATTAGCTGTTTGAACTTCAGATTGTAGTCAGATTTTCAGTTGTGTACAAGGTTAAATTGCTGTTGATGAGTAGGTCATTTGAAACCATATTTACCTTGATTTGTTGTCCTGAATGCTAGCCTGAAGTGGACTGTTTTGATTAAAAAAATCAATTCTGCTGGTGTTTGTCTTGGTTAAAGTAATTACCGTATCTCTAACTGTTTTGTTGTATTCTGAATGAAATCAAGATTTCAGTTATTCTGTGAACTGTTTGTAGTATGAAGGGTTGAAATCAAAATTGTTCTGATAATGAAATCTGCAAATTGAATCAAATCCTGAAATCTGAACTTTTCTGAAATTAGTTCTACTGTTCATTGTCCAGACTATTTCAGATGTGTTGAGTTGCATTAGAGTTCAATTGTGTCAAGTTGACTCATTGTTCAAATCTTGTTTATGCTGAATTTGGTTCTGAATTGAGGAAAGTTTGAACTTGCTTCTTAAGTGTCTTAGCCTAACTTCAGTATTTGAGCATTAGAAGTATAGCTTTATTAGCAATCTGAATTTGCTCAAGTCAAAGTGTGCCAGGTTGTTGGTCTGAAGTGTTCTAAATATCTGAAATATATTTACAGATGCAACTAAATTTGATCTAGTTCAGTTTGGTCTTGTGAATATCATTTTGTGTTGGATGTACTAAAATTACCTGAAAACACTTTGTCAAATCAGAATTTTGTCTTGGTTACATGCCTCTGTTTGAAAGCTTACTTGATTGCTATGCAAATTTTTCAAAGTTGGTACATCATCTGAAACTGAGTGATCACTTCAGTTATAAGTTTATTTGACTTCACAGTACTGTCTTCAAAGTCTGAAATTGAATTGAAAACCTGAGTCCGTGATCTAATTTGAAAATTTGTCTGTTTTTAAACCTGTTTTCAAGTGATCATCAAGTTTGATACTGCTATCTCTTAGAGGTGTGTTGGGTGATTTGAACAGGCCATCACATTCATAAGAAAGTGTTGAGGCGCCTATTCACCCCCCCTCTAGTCGCCATTCCGATCCCACAGATACCCCTCTAGGCACACCATGAGAGGACAACTCAGGTCAAGGCTAGGCTCTATCAGATCTACCGGCGAGAATACGAAAACTTCTTACAGAAGCCGGGTGAGACTGTTGAAGCTTTGTTTGGTCACTTTTAGTCGATCATTAACAAGCTTCAGGACAACAAGGCCGATCATGATCAGCTGGTCTCAGATCATGAACATGCGCTCAAGGTTCTTCATACCTTGGACCCTATGATCTAGGAGATCAAGGTATCCTCTATTGTTGAAAGCGCTTCCTATGATACCTTGACTGTCGTAGAGCTTTTCAGTAAGCTAAAGGCCTCAACGGTTGATATCTAGTTGAGATCAAATCTCACTGGTTCTGGCTCAAAAACCATGGCCCTTGCGACACCTTTTGCTGATCTTGTTGCTTTGAGTTGTGCTTTGTCCTCTTTGATGTCTATCACTGAGGACCAATTGGATTTGCTAGGAGATGATGACCTTTGTCTGTTCAATAGTTGTGTTCCTCGTGTCTATGATAAAAGAATGGTCAAACGACATGGCACAAAACATGGTTGCTTTGAGTGTGGTGATCCAAGTCATTTCATCGCTGACTGCCCCAAGCGAAACAAACACAAGAAGGGCACTAGCGGTGGCTCCTATGACTCCAACAAGCACGATAGCTCCACCTTCACAAAGGGCAAGCCCAAGACGAGGTTCTTTAGAAAGTCCCTGAAGGACTACCGGCATGAGAACAAGAAGCGAGACAAGGCCTTCTTTGCCGAGATGGAGAGAAGCTACTCCAAGAGATCATCATCTTCTTCCTCTGCTTCATGGCCTTCGGGGACAAGCCGAAGAGCTGCTCGCACCATAGCCGAAGATCCCACAAGAGCGTCTACTCAATGGCTCTTGGCGATAAGGAAGACAAGGGCTCCCCCGACAACTCCGACGATGACGACGATGAGAAGGTATCTTCGTATGAACAAGTAGTCATTGAATTACTTGAAGAGAACCGTCAGGAGTTAAGATATCGGGAGAAACTGCTTAGAGGGGCTAAGAAGAGGATAGATGATCTTGAGAGTGAGATTGCCATGGTCAATGGTAAGATTGAGAGTCTATCTTCTTTTCCTTGCTTGGGTGAGAGCAGTGAGTGCCCTAACTGCGAGGTGTTGTTGTGTGACCTGACGACTCTAAAGTCCAGGTACACAAAGAGTGTTGATGAGAGAGACGCTTTGGCCACTAAGCTTGAAAGCACTCAGCTGGAGCTAAAAGATACTCATGCCACTATCGCCGTGCCCTATAGACACTACCCATCCTATTTAGCTGAGCTGAAATACAAGAGTGATGAGCAGTTGAGCGAGTTAGAGAGAGTCAGAGCTGAGCTAGAGCCGACTAAGCTTGAGCTTGAGACATTGTCAATTCCACCCTCTGTTTGTGAGAACTACTTGTCCCTGAGATTGGAATTAATCAAGGTAAAAGCTAAGAAGTCTGTCCAAGTTGATGGAGAGTGTGAGATATGCTTGTCTCAGGTGGAGGTGTTAGCTTCTTTGAGAGAGGGGCTAGATGATGCTCAGGACGAGAACTCTTACCTCCGTCAGATCCTGAATTGGGTGAGTGCCAGAGAGCCACAACTCGGCATGATGATCCAGCAGTTAAAGAGGCAAGATGGGTTTGGAGTAGGTTACACCTACACCAAGGCTGACTTTGAGAGTGCCCTGAGTCGTGTAGTGGAGTGGAGTAAGATAACTCCATAGCATATATATCCCAAGACTCACTCCACTCAGTCTTTTCAGGCCTGTCAGCCCAAGGATGGAGTGTTCCAAGAACAACGTAAAGCTCCACCCAAGAAGCCTATCTAGATCCCGAAGCCCAAGCAGCTCCACACTTCTCTTGACTCTCTACCTGGACCCTCTCACACCAAAGAGCATACACCCAACACCACCAAGCCCAAGAAACTCAAGCCTCAACCACATCACAAGAAGCCTACCTATCATTGTGAGTTCTGTTAGATAGATGGGCATCTTGAGAAGTTTTGCTTCAAGATGAAGCGGGTTGAGAGAGTAGATTGAGCTTTAGGTGGGCAGGAGCAGTTCTACCAGCAGGGTGGTAGACAAAGAGTCCCTCAACGCGGAGAGAGGCTAGAGGCCAGGGCGAGTCGTGTAGGTGGTGGTAGAGGAGATGGCTTTCGTGCCTGTGCTGCGGAGGGTGGTTTTCGCTTCGGCAGAGCTTCAGGTCATTCTGGATATGGCTTTGGACCTCGTTGCCGAGACTTTAGGTAGAACAGAGGACCATGCTTCGAGACCTGGAGGACGTATGGATCATGGATTCAGGATGCTCTCATCACATGATGAGACATCGTAGATGGTTTTCCAGCCTCACTTTCCCAAGATCCAAGGAGTACATCACATTCGAGAACAATGGTCAAGGGAAGGTACATGGCATTGGTTCAATTCGAATCTCCGAGCATTTCTCTTTGAACAATGTTGCTTTGGTTGGAAACTTGAGTTTTAACTTGGTCTCTGTTTTGCAACTTCTTGAGGATGATTTAGAGGTTTGCTTTAAGAAAGGCATGTCTTCTGTTGTTGATTCTAGAGGATCTTTGGTTTGCCAGATCTTACCCTTCGGTAAGGTTTTTCAGATTGATTTCTCTAGTTCTTTTGGACCTTCTCACTATTTGATCGCTGGATCCTCCTCTGAGCTCTGGAGGTGGCATTGGAGGTTAGGTTATTTGAGCTTTGATATGCTAGTGAGATTGAGTTCTATGGACCTCATCCGAGGATTGCCCAAGCTTAAGATGGAGAAGGATCTAGTTTCCCATCCCTGTCATCATGGGAAGATGGTTGCCGCTTCTCACGCACCTGTGACACAGGTGATGACTTTGTACCTGGGAGAGCTTTTACACATGGATACTGTTGGTCCAACTCAGGTACGTTCAGTCGGTGGGAAGTGGTATGCCCTTGTGATAGTTGATGATTTTCTCGATTCTCATGGGTTTCCTTTTGGAGTCTAAGGATGAGGCTTTTCAGTTTGTTCATGATCTGATCCTGAAGCTGAAGAATGAGAACAATGGTCGGATGCGAGCAATTTGCTTTGACAATGGCTCTAGGTTCAAGAATTGTTAGTTCGTTAGCTTCTGTAGTGATCAGGGTCTTGAGCACCAGTTTTCTGCTCCTTACACTCCCCCACAGAATGGCGTTGTGGAATGAAAGAACCGCACGCTGGTCGAGATGGCCAAGATAATGCTCAATGAGCATAGCACTCCTAGGTGATTTTGGGCTGAAGCCATGAACACAGCTTGCTATCTGGCCAACCGCATTTTTCTTAGAGCTTACTTAGGTAAGACTTCATATGAGTTGCGGTTTGGAAGACAGACCAAGGTGAGTTACTTGAGAGCATTTGGCTGCAAGTGCTTTGTGCTCAAGAAGGGAGGGCATTTGGAAAAGTTTTAGTCTCGTTGCTAGGATGGAGTTTTTCTTAGTTATGCTTTGCATTCTTGAGGCTTCCGTGTTTGGAACCTAGACTCCCAACAGCTTGTCGAGAAGTGCGAGGTTTCTTTCGATGAGTCCATGCCTTTGCTTACTCCTTCTTTTGAGCTTTCTGGTGATGATGAGCTTGGAGAGTCCATCTTCGAGGAAGATGATGGGACTCCTGATGTTGATGAGGGTGGGCCTTCTGCACAGCCTGCAGACCCCACACCTTTTGATACTTCGACTGAGGACGAGGGTGGACCTCTAATCACTACTTCCACTTCAATCGAGCTCCCTTAATTGAGTCCACAGGTGCTAGCTGCTGACTCCGGTGAGGTGACATCTGATCACCTAGGATCCCGAGCAGTTCAGCGTGATCACCCCTTAGAGCTCATCATCGGTGATCTCTCTACGAGATCCTTGCATTCTCAGTCTAGTTCACTCGTTGTGTTTGCCGAGTCTGCTTTTGTTGCTACCATTGAGCCTAGATATGTTGCCCATGCTTTATCTGATTCAAATTGGATAAATGCCATCCAAGAAGAGCTTGAAAATTTTGTTCGCAATCGGGTTTGGACACTAGTTGAGCTGCCACCGGGTTGCAACCCCATAGGCACCAAGTGGGTGTTTAAGAACAAGCAAGGTGAAGATGAGGTTTTTGCCAGAAAGAGGGTATTGATTTTGAGGAGACTTTCGCCCTTGTTGCCCATCTTGAGTCCATTCGCATACTTTTGGCATTCGCTGCTTCTAAAGGTTTTAAGCTTTTTCAAATATATGTCAAGAGTGCTTTTCTAAACGGGTATATAGAGGAGGAGGTCTATATTAGGCAGCCCCCCAGTTTTGAGAACCCTAAGTCTCCTCGACATGTTTTCAAGTTGCAAAAAGCTTTATATTGTCTGAAGCAAGCCCCTAGGGCTTGGTATGATCATTTAAATCAGTTTTTGTTGGGGAGTGTCTTTGTGATGGGTTCTGTGGACAAAACTCTTTTCTTGCTCCGTGTTGGCACTGATTTCTTGATTGCTCAGATTAACGTGAATTAAATTATTTTTGGTGGTTCTACCAATGAGCTTGTGTCCATGTTTTCTGAGCTAGATGCAAAGTGAGTTCGAGATGAGCCTCATGGGTGAGCTCAAGTACTTCTTAGGGCTCCAGATCAAGCATACCAAGGATGGCATCTTCATTCACCATAGCAAGTACACGCGGGACATGCTGAAGAAGTTCTACTTCGGTGGAGAACTGAAGCCTCAGATGACCCCCATGTGTACATCTGGGGGCTTGGAAAAGGATGAGAATGACGTCAAGTCAATGAGAGAGAGTATCGAAGGATGATCAGATCGCTTCTGTACTTGACTACGATGAGACCGGACATTCAGTTTGTCGTGGGACTATGCGCGCACTTCTAGTCTTCACCACGCGCATCTCATCGGTAGGCTGTCAAGTGCATTTTCAGGTATCTTACCTATGCGCCTAATCTCAGTCTTTATTTTTCAGCATCATCATCTCTTGAGTTGTCTGGCTTTTCCGACGTTGATTTTGGTGTGTGCCGGCTGGATCGCAAGTCGACTTCCGGTACTTGCTAGTTTCTCGGTTCTTCGCTTGTTTCTTGGTCTTCTCGTAAGCAATCTGGAGTTGCGCTTTCTACCACAAAGGCTGAGTACGTAGCTGCAGCTAGTTGTTGCCCACAATTGGTTTGGATTATTTCCACATTGAAATATTTTGGGTTGTCTTTCCCTGCCAGAGTACCTTTGTTTTGTGATAGCACCAGGGAAAAAACCATGTCTTCATTCAAAAACCAAACATATTGATGTGCGCTTTCACTTTTTGAGGGATCAATATGAGAAAGGTGTCATTGACCTTGTTCATGTTGATACCCATCATCAGTTGGCTAACATTCTCACCATACCCCTAGATCAGTCTACATTTTAGCGTTTGCGAGGGGATTTGGGAGTTGTGTATCCTTTTTAGGATATTGAGTCTGTTTTCTTTCTTCTTTACTCTTTTATTGAGTCTTTTTGTGTCAATTCATATCATGCATATTAATATATCACATTTTGAGCTTTCTTCTGTTATATGATTGGATTGCTTTACTTATTCTAGCTAGAATATGCTTTTGAATACATGTCGATGATCAGGCTTTGCTTCAGTTCACATGATATATCTGATATCTGTCATATGCATGGATTTTATGCTTTAACATGGAAAATATGCTATAAAATGATAAAAATTAGAAAAATGAAAATACATGCCTTTTATGCTTCATTGAAAAGATCCAGGTGGGTTTGTTGTGTCGCATTGCATTGTTCTGGACTGCTTACCATAGCACTTTGGTATGAACTAGGACATTGTAATGTTTTCCAAGACCAATGTCTTAAGCTTTTGATGGTCCTGTTCTGGCCTAGGCTTGAATTGGCCAGTTAGCATAAGGTTGACATGCAAATAACCCTTGGCAAAAATGAAAAAGGAAAGGAAAAACCTGAAAATTAAAAAGATAACAAGTTTGTTGCAGCTCTTTGTTATGGATAATGCTTATCTTGGTAGATATCAGCTAGCCTTTGCATCTCATGTTTTACCTTGCTTGTCGACTAGAAAATGTGGTGATGCTTTTATTTTGCAAAAATCTAAATATGCGTGCTAATGACTTTCTTTGGATATCATCTATTGCACTGATCATGCCATGTGTCTTAGATAGTATTTTGTGCTATACTTGCTAGATGTTATAATTGCAGTCAATCATATCTGAGAAGCATGCTTTTTACACTTCACTTACACTCCAGTTACATTCATTGCATATTTTGAGGGAGAGCTGCATTTCAAGGGGAGATTGAGTTTGTGTCTCTTTTGAGTGCATTTTGTCTCACTTGATGAGTCCAATTGTCGACAAGGGGGAGAAATTTTGGGTTACTTGATCTTTTAGTAGAGTTTAGGGGGAGTTTTGGCAGTTTTGGCTTTCTCTAAATTTATTTCAGGGGGAGTTTTAGTCTCTTTTGCCTTTACTCTTTGGATATACTTGTTGATAATTCAGAGATTGCACTCGTTTGAGCTTTTATTTTTGTTTAACCATAATGACCGTTTTATTATTTTTGTTCGGCTCTTGGTCATTAGGTTAAACCTTTTATTTTATTTTATTTTCTTCTTTCTGTCTTCTTGTGTTTTGTTTTCATGTTTCCACATGTTTTGCAGGTTCTGAAGCGTTGATGAAGAGGGTGTTGACAATGCACTCATCAAGGGGGAGATTGAGGAGCCATGTTGAAGATCATGGGCCTTATGTCTCCAAAAGTGATGAGTGATTGTCAACGGAAGTCAACGATGAAGAGAGAGGAGACGAAGAGGAGTCGAGACATGTCGTGTCTTGGACCGCGTGTGACTCAGGTACACGGGCGGTGAGCGACTGCCGGGCAGAGAGGTCGTGGAGTCGGGCTGGCCCAATCCGGGTACATGGGCCAGGACCAACAAGGGATCCACTGGTCTGTTGACCGAGTTTGACCTAGGCAAATGGGATGTGAGCGATTGCCGGGCTGAGGGAGCCATGGAATCGGGCCCACCCAATCTGGGTACCTGGTGCGAAGACAATGGACGCTTAGTCGGTTTTGGCGTAAAACCGACGCAACCATCCAAGACCGCCTGTCAGAGATCCGACGGTCCTAAAGCGAAGTTGTTGCTGCTACGAAATCTTCGACGGTCTGTTTTAGTCGAGTTTGTAAAAATCCTAATGGCATTTTGGTCTTTTCTATTTTGTTTTGGCGTTTGTAAAAAACCCTAAGGGTATATCGGGATTTTTCTGATTTATTGGGCTGCCTATAAATAAGGCCCCAATCCCCCTAGGGTTTCTCAACTCTTCTAATTGAAAATCTTCAGTTCACTTTACCAAATATCTAGAAATTTTTTTGCTCTTCACTGTTCTTCTGCGGGAGCCAGTGAAGGGCATGGAGGCGGCACGTTGGCATGCGTAGGGCAGAGCGGGCGAAGCATTGAGCATCTGGTGCAGAGGGCTCGCACGTGGCAGCTGTGGCTCCGTCTCCTAGGAAGAGGAAGCTTGGTGCCAGGGAAGCAACACGCTAGGCTGTCTCTTCGCTTGGGCGCACCGTCGACCGAGTGCACACGCCACGCAGGAAGCCTTGAGGACGGCACGTGGCTACATGGCGAGGGGGAATGCACCCAGGAGACATGCAAGGTGTCAGGTCGCACGGCGCAAGGAACCGAGTGCAAGCCATGTGAGAGGAAAGTTCTGAACCGTAGGCTGCAGGGCTATGGCGCAAGCCGGTGGCCTCGACGTGTTTGGGGGAGAGCAGCACATGCATGTTGTGCATTCGGTCGAATGCTTCAACAGGAAGAGTAGCCTCACAGTGCAAAACAGTAATCACTATTCCTTGATTCTCGTGCACTTTTAATTAGTATTCATGTTGTTGTTTCTGTGATAGATTGAATTGCTACAATCTGTTTATTTTTTCAAACTGCATTGCGTATTATTCATTGATAAATCCTTACATTTTTAGTACATGTTGAATCATCTATGAGCACTTTTGAATCATATGCATTTATTTTATTCGATTGAATACCTGTGAACTGTGATGATTTAATATGTGTCTGTTTGTTGTGTGAGATGTTTGTTGTTTCATTGTTTTGATTTGAGAGGAGCTTTAATCTGCCTTTATGCACTATGGTGGTGTCCTTTCGATAAGGACACCGGTCGTTTTTAGGCTAGATTATTTTCAGTACTTGAGATCTATGATATTTTCGATGGTTGTTTTGAGGAGCGTTGGGTATTGGGAGAAGGCCATTGATTCGAAAGAATTTTTTTAGGTGCCTATTCACCCCCCTCTGGTCTCTACTCTCGGTCCGACAACGAGGGGTGCACTCTGGCGATGGCAAGCGGCGGCTGGAGGCGGGACAGAGAGGCGGCGCTAAAATGGGCTGCTGGCGCTGGGGCTTGGGCAAGAGAGGGAAATTTAGCTGTGTGGTGAACGCGGTGTGGCCAGGGGCCTTTTATAGTGCTTTGGCGAGGTTAACAGCGGCGAGAAACGGGGAAACTAAGGGATTAATTTCCATTACTCCAGTAAGGTGTTAAGTGGGATAATTACAGCGGTCTGGAGCATAACGGCGAGGTGATCCGAGGGCAATGAAACGTGGGAGTAACAGGGATCATCATTCTAGCGTTTAATCGGAGCTTGGGCCACGGTGGCGGTGATCGGGACATAACCACGGTGGCCAGGTATCTCCAGTGTGCGAGGAAGACAAAGACCGATAGGTGGGACCCATTGGTCAGTGAGTGCGAAAGGATGAGGGCTTTAACAGTCGGTGCCGATAGGTGGGGCTAGACAGGTGGGCTAGGGTCCCAGCGATACTGAACGCGCCGACAGGCAGGACCCGCTTGTCAGTGAGAGGGTGGCATGGTGGATGGGTTGGGCCAGCTAGGGAGAGAGAAATGAGGGGAGCGGCCCACTGCTATTATAATTCATTTTCGAATAAAAATAATCACAGAAAATACTTTATAGATTATGAGCTAGAAGCAAAGGTTAGAAAAATTTGTAAAAATTCCCAAAATTGTATCTTGGTCTTAGGAACATAATATAAATTTTTTAGACCATGGTTTGAATTATTTTTCTAGATTCTATTTATTCAGGAATTTACGACTTTGGGAGAATTAAAATAAATCCTTTTCTGAAAATTACTGATTTTTTGAATTTATTTTATTGCTCTAAAATTTGGGGTGTTACAAACCTACCCCCCTTATAGATATTTCAGAAACCTCGGGGTATTGGGCTTTTAGTTCATCCTCATATTCCTAGGTGGCTTCTTCGGCGGGGTGGTTACTCCACTGAACGTTGCAGAAACAAACCACTCGATTTCTGGTCACTCTTTCCTTGACCTCTAGGATCTGGATGGGCTTCTAGATATAGGTCAAGTCTCCTTGAATGTCGAGCTGCTAAAGGTCTGCTCATTTCGTGGGTACTCGAAGACACTTCCTCAATTGGGAGACGGGAAACACATCGTGTACTCTGGCTAAGGAGGGTGGTAGCTCCAACTGGTATGCGACCTCTCCTTGTCGACAAATGATTTGAAATAGGCCAACATAACGGCGAGCTAACTTCCCCTTCATGTTGAACCTCTTAGTGCCTCGAAGGGGAGTGACTCAAAGACAGATGTAATCACCTTCCTCGATGATTAGGCTATCTTCAATCAATCCCTGATGACCTTTACTTTAGCTTCGTCCTCTCGCAAAATGTCCGTACCAAACAACAGAGATTCACCAGCTTGATCTCATAGTAGTAGCGTTCGGTGAGGAGCCATGCTGAATAGCGTGGGCCTCATGGCTCCAGAAGTGATGAGTCATTGGCAACGATAGTCAAAGAGGACTGAAAAGAGAGAGAATAACTGCTGCGTCTGGGCCGCATGTGACTCAGGTACACAGGCAGCGAGCGACTGTCGGGCAGAGGGGCCGCGAAGTCAGGCTGGCCCAATCCGGGTACATGGGCTAGGAGCAGCAGAGGATCCACTGGGCTGTTGACCGGGATTGACTTAGGTACACAGGCGGTGAGAGATTGCCGGGCTGAGGGAGCTGCGGAATCGGGCCGGCCCAATCCGGGTACCCGGTGCGAAGACGGTGGACGCTTTGTCAGTTTCGGTGCAAAACTGACGACCGCTGATTTCGGATCTGACCATTCTGAGGCGAAGCCGTAGCTGCTACGAAAGCTCCGCATCAGGACAAGTTACCTTTATTTAGATTTTTACTATTTTTCCTTTAGGCCCACAATCTGTCAGTCGAGTCTGTAAAAAACCCTAAGGGCATTTCGGTCTTTTCCATTTTTATTCATTGTCTGTAAAAATCCTAGGGTTAGGGCACCCATTTTTGAAATATCACTTTACCAATTCTGAAATTTGTGGGTCACTTTTTCCTCTTCTTCTCGACTGTTTTCCGCCGCCGCTATTTTGTTCTTGCTCGGATTTTGTTCGTCGCGACAGGCATTTGTTTCTTTGCTTTGTATTCACCGCCACCACAATATCATTTCTCCGAGTGTTTTTGTTCTTTTTCTCGCCTGTCTCGTCCGTGCAGCAACAGCCGTCGTGGCCGCCCGTCCAACCGGACCCTTGGCTGGCGTGCGGACAGCAGTTGAGTGCTGCTCCTCCGTGCGGCGTGCACAGCAGTGCCTAGGAGCTAGCTTCGCTAGCAAGCGGTGTGCCTAGTAGAGCCTAGCAGCTTCTTACGTGCTGCAGCTTTGCTACTTCTTTTGGCTGCCAAGACACGCGGTTGCCGTGGCCGTAGTGCACGGAAGCCACAACACGTCTCGTGTGTGGCGACGTGAGAAGCACACGCGGCTGAAGGCATTGAGGCGTGGTGCTCAGTGACTGAAGATTGCGGGAGACATTCGGCAAGGGCGCATGCGACCTGTTCGGACAAATGCACAGGAGACAACTGTTCTTGTTATTCCAAATTCCTCGTTTTGCATGCAGTCACAGTTTGTTCACTGATTAATCCTCTGATGCACTGATGTTTCTAGTTGAAGAATGTTCTTAGATAATTTTGTTATCAACTAGATTCAGTCTGTTGATTTAATCTTTGTGCTATCATTATATCTGTTGGTTCATCTGCTGTTTTGATTAAATAGATGATATTGAATCTGGTGTTTTAATCTGTGCACTGTTTTATTTCGGTTAGAACTTCACAGTTTACCATCTTCATATGTGTTGGTCTGTTTTAATGCCTGTGAGTTAATTAATCTGTTAGATCTTCCTTTAAGCACTGTGTTGGTGTCTTTTCAATTAGGACACTGGTCGTTTTTAGGCTAGATTATTTTTAGCTCTGTTGATCTGTTTACTTTTCGACGTTAGTCTGTTGAGGTGCGTTGGGTGTTGGGAGAAGGCCATTGATTCGCAAGAATTTTTTTTAGGCGCCCATTCACCCCCCTCTGGTCGCTACTTTCGATCCTACAAGTGGTATCAGAGCCTGGTTAGGTCTTTTTCCATACCTTAACCGGTTCTAAACCCCAGTAGTGATCATGACATCTCCTGGCAAGGTCCCGTCCTTGGAAGCTTATGGCTATAATTATTGGAAGACTCGCATGCGAGCCAATCTCATGAGCCAAAGCTCAGACATCTGGGACATTTGCGTTGATGCCACGTTTGTTGTATTGCCAGTTGCTGAGCAAGGTACTCCTGGTATCATTGCCCAGCATCTGAACAATAGTAAAGCTGTGAACATTCTGTTTTCTGGTTTAGCTCCCACTGAGTTTGAGCGTGTGAGCCATCTCTCCATTACGAGAGAGATCTGGGCTACCCTCAAGGCACACCATGAGGGAACAGCCCAGGTCAAGGCTCGGCTCTATCAGACCTACCGGCGTGAATATGGGAACTTCACACAAAAGCAGGGTGAATCTGTTGAGGCGTTGTTTGGTCGTTTTCAATCGATCATAAACAAGCTTCGGGACAACAAGGCTGATGGTGCTAAGTTAGTCTCAGATCACGAGCAGGCGCTCAAGGTTCTCCATACCTTGGACCCAAAGATCTGGGAGATCAAGGTATCTTCTATCATTGAGAGTACATCTTATGATACCTTGACCATTTCTGAGTTGTTTAGCAAGTTGAAGGCCACCGAGGTAGATATCCAGTTGAGATCAAATCTCACTGGCTCTGGATCAAAATCTCTGGCCCTTGCTACACCTTCTGTTGATCCCTCTTCTGTGAGCTGTGCTGGGTTCTCTTTGATGTCTATCACTGAGGACCAGCTTGAGTCTTTGGGAGATGATGATTTGTGTCTTTTTAACAACCGGGTGCGTCGTGTTTATGACAAAAGAATGTTCAAGAGACACGACACAAAATCCGGGTGCTTTGAGTGTGGTGATCCCGGACACTTCATCGCCGACTGCCCTAAGCGCAATGGACACAAGAAGGGCACCGGTGGTGGCTTCCACGACTCCGACAAGAACGACAGCTCCTCCTTCAACAAGGGCAAGCCAAAGACCAGATTCTTCAGAAAGGCACTGAAGGACTACCGGCGAGAGAACAAGAAGCGCGACAAGGCCTTCTTCGCTGAGATGGAGAAGAGCTACTCCAAGCGGTCCACGTCTTCTTCCTCTTCATCGAGCTCAAGCGATGAGGAGATCATCATCAGGAAGGGGAAGGACAAGGATGATCCAGCGGGCCTTTGCTTCATGGCCTTCAGGGACAGACCGAAGAGCCGCTCACATCAGCGCCGAAGATCCCGCGTGAGCTTCTGCTCAATGGCTCTTGGGGATAAGGAAGAAAAGAGCTCCTCCGATGACTCCGACGACGACGACAACAAGGTATCATCCTATGCACGCGAAATTGTTGATTTACTTGAGAGCTATCGTCAGGAGTTGAAATATCGGGAAAAACTGCTTAGGGGGGCCAAGAAGAGGATATATGAGTTAGAGAGTGAGCTTGCCGTAGCCAACGGTAGAATTGAGAGTCTATCTTCTTCCCCCTGCTTGGGTAATAGCAGTGAGTGCCCAAAGTGTGAATTGCTTCGGTGTGACCAGTCGACTTTGAAGTCCAGGTACACAGAAAGGGTTGATGAGAGGGACGCTTTGGCCACTGAGCTTGAAAGCGCTCAGCTGGAGCTGAAAGATGCTCAAGCCACTGTCGTCGCACCTTGTGCTGATTGCCCATCTCATCTAGCTGTCTTAGCTGAGCTGAAAGCCAAGGGCGATGTGCATTTGGGTGATTTGGAGAGGTTGAGAGCTGAGCTTGCGTAGACTAGGCTAGAGCTTGAGACACTATCAGTTCCACCCATTGTCTGTGAGAATTGTTTGTCTCTTAGAATGGAATTGATCAAGCTGAAAGCTGAAAAGTCTGTCCAAGTAGAGAGTGAGTGTGCGACCTGCTTGTCTCAGGTGGAGGTTCTAGCTTCCTTGAGAAAGGAGCTAGCTGATTCTCGGAATGAGAACTTTTACCTTCGTTCTATCCTGAGTTGGATCAGTGCAAGAGAGCCACAGCTTGGCATGATGATCCAGCAGTTCAAGAGGCAAGATGGGTTTGGGGTAGGTTACACCTACACCAAGGCTGACTTTGAGAGTGCCATTAGCCGGGCAGTGGAGTGGAGTAAAATGACTCCTGAGCAGAGATATCCCAAGACCCATTACACTGAGTCTTCCCATGCTTGTCAGCCCAAGGATGGAGTGATCCATGAACCACCCAAAACTCCACCCAAGAAGCCTATCTGGGTTCCAAAGCCCAAACACCTCCACACTTCACTAGACTCTCTTCCTGGACCCTCTCAACCCAAGAAGACTACACCAAACACCACTAAGCCCAAGAACCCCAAGCCTCAATCACATCCCAAGAAGCCCACCTACCATTGTGAGTACTGTCAGAGAGACGGGCATCTTGCGGAGTTTTGCTTCAGGAGGAAGTGGGTTGAGAGAGCAGAGCGTGTTCATGGTGATCAGGAGCAGTTCTACCTGCAGGGCGGTAGACTGAGAGTTCCTCGACGCGGGGAGAGGCTGGAGGCCAGGCCGCGTCGTGTAGGTGGTGGTAGAGGAGACGGTTTTCTTGCCCGTGCTCCAGTTGGTGGTGGTCATTCCGGCAGAGCTCCAGGCCGTTTTAGCTACGGTCCTGGACCTCGTGGCCGAGGTTCTAGGGAGAACCATGGACTGCGCTTTGAGTCGCGTTTTGGTCCAAATTATTTTGATGGTTTTCGCTTTCCGTCTTTTGAGCAGATGGCTCGACATTGGTTTAGCTCTTTTGCTAAATCTGGTGCCGGACCATTTGCTCCCACTTACGACCACTGGTTGTGCAGGATCGGGGACTGGAGGACGTTTGGATCATGGACTCAGGATGCTCTCGCCACATGACGGGACATCGCAGATGGTTCTCCCTGTCTCACTCCCCCGAGCTCCAAAGAGTACGTCACCTTCGGGAACAGTGGTCAAGGGAAAGTAAGTGGCATTGGTTCAATTCGCATTTCAGATCATTTCTCTTTGAAGAATGTTGCCTTGGTCAAGAATTTGAACTTCAATTTGATTTCTGTTTCGCAACTTCTTGAGGATGGTTTGGAAGTGCGTTTTAAGAAGGGTAATTCTTTTGTGATTGATTCTAGAGGGTCTTAGATTTGCCAGATCTTACCATTCGGTAAAGTTTTTCGAATTGACTTCTCTAGTTCTTTTGGCCCTTCTCGCTGTTTGATTGCTGGATCCTCCTTTGAGCTCTGGAAGTGGCATAGGAGGTTAGGTCATTTGAGTTTTGATCTGCTAGTCAGGTCTGCTCTATGGACCTCATCCTGAGGATTGCCCAAGCTTAAGATGGAGAAGGATCTAGTTTACCATCCCTGTCGTCATGGGAAAATGGTTGCCGCTTCTCACTCACCTGTGACTCAGGTGATGACTTCGTATTCGGGCGAGATGTTACACATGGACACTGTCGGTCCAGCTCGGGTACGCTCAGTCGGTGGGAAGTGGTACGCACTTGTGATTGTTGACGACTTTTCTCGATTCTCGTGGGTTTTCTTTTTGGAGTCTAAGGATGAGACTTTTCATTTTGTTCATGACCTGATTCTGAAGTTGAAGAATGAGAACAATGGTCGGATGCGACCAATTCGCTCCTACAACGGCTCTGAGTTCAAGAACTCTCAGTTTGTCAGTTTCTGTAGTGATCAGGGTCTGGACCATTAGTTTTCTTCTCCTTATACTCCCCCACAGAACGGCGTTGTGGAACGAAAGAACCGCACGCTAGTCGAGATGGCCAGGACGATGCTCGATGAGCACAAGACTCCTAGGCGTTTTTGGGCTGAAGCCATGAACACGGCTTGCTATCTGGCCAACCGCATTTTTCTTAGAGCTTACCTAGGTAAGACCTCATACGAGTTGCGGTTTGGCAGACAACCCAAGGTGAGCCACTTGTGAGCGTTTGGCTGCAAGTGCTTTGTGCTCAAGAAGGGAGGGCATTTGGACAAGTTTGAGTCTCGTTGCTGGGACAGAGTTTTTCTTGGTTATGCATTGCATTCTCAAGGTTTCCGTGTTTGGAACCTCGAATCCCAGCAGCTTGTCGAGACTTGCGAGGTTTCTTTTGATGAGTCCTTGCCTTCTTTAACTCCTTCTTTTGAGCTTTCTGGTGATGGTGAGCTCGGAGAGTCCATCTTCGAGGAAGATGAGGATACTCCAGCTGCTGATGAGGGTGGGCCTTCTGCACCTCCTGCAGAGCCCACACCTTCTGAGACTTCGACTGAGGACGAGGGCGGACCTCTGATCACTTCTTCCACTTCGATCGAGCCCCCTCAGTCGAGTCCAGAGGTGCCAGCTGCTGACTCCGGTGAGGTGACTTCAGATCACCAGGGATCCCGAGCAGTTCAGCGTGATCACCCCTCGGAGCTCATCATCGGTGATTTGTCTACAAGAACTTTGCGTTCATCTATTGACTGTCTTGCTGAGTTTGCTGAATCTGCTTTTGTTGCATCTTTTGAGCCCAGAGACATTTCTCATGCTCTTTCTGATTCTAATTGGATTAATGCCATGCAAGAAGAGCTTGAGAATTTTGTCCGCAATCGGGTTTGGACACTGGTTGAGCTGCCACCCGGATGCAACCCCATAGGCACCAAGTGGGTGTTCAAGAACAAGCAAGGTGAAGATGGGGTTGTGGTGCGCAACAAAGCTCGACTAGTTGCCCAGGGTTTTTGCCAGAAGGAGGGTATTGATTTAGAAGAAACCTTTGCCCCTGTTGCCCGTCTTGAGTCCATTCGCATTCTCTTAGCTTTTGCCGCTTCGAAGGGTTTTAAGCTTTTTCAAATGGACGTCATGAGTGCTTTTCTGAACGGGTACATAGAGGAGGAGGTTTATGTTAGGCAGCCCCCCGGTTTTGAGAACCCCAAGTTTCCTCGACATGTTTTTAAGTTGCAAAAAGCTTTATACGGGTTGAAGCAAGCCCCCAGGGCTTGGTATGACCAGTTGAAGCAGTTTTTGTTGGGGAAGAGCTTTGTGATGGGTTCTGTGGATAAAACTCTTTTCTTGCTCAGAGATGCTTCAGATTTCTTAGTCGCTCAGATTTACGTGGACGATATTATCTTTGGCGGTACTACTAATGATCTTGTGTCCAAGTTTTCTGAGCAGATGCACAGTGAGTTTGAGATGAGCCTCATGGGTGAGCTCAAGTACTTACCAAGGACGGCAACTTCATCCACCAAGGTAAGTACACTCGTGACATGCTTAAGAAATTTGACTTTGGTGAGGAGTTGAAGCCGCAGATGACCCCAATGGGCACGTTTGGAGGATTGGACAAGGACAAGAGTGGCGTCAAGGTCAACGAGAGGGAGTTTCGAGGGATGATCGGTTCGCTGCTGTACTTGACGGTGACAAGACCGGACATTCACTTTGTCGTGGGGTTGTGCGCGCGCTTCCAGTCTTCACCTCGCGCATCTCATCGGCAGGCTGTCAAGCGCATCTTCAGGTATCTTACTTATGCGCCTGATCTTGGTCTTTACTACTCAGCATCATCATCTCTTGATTTATCTGGCTTTTCGGATGCTGACTTTGGTGGGTGCCGGTTGGATCGCAAGTCGACTTCCGGTACTTGCCAGTTTCTTGGTTCTTCTCTTGTGTATTGGTCTTCTCGAAAGCAATCTGGAGTTGCTCTTTCGACCACTGAGGTTGAGTGTGTAGCTGCTGCTAGCTGCTGCTCACAGTTGGTTTGGATGATTTCCACTCTATGAGATTTTGGGTTGTTCTTTCCTACCAGAGTTCCTTTGTTTTGCGACAGCACCAGTGCAATTAGTGCAGGGAAAAACCCATGTCTCCATTCAAAAACCAAACACATTGATGTGCTCTTTCACTTTTTGCGGGATCAATATGAGAAAGGTGTCATTGACCTTGTTAATGTTGATACCCATCATCAGTTGGCTGACATTTTCACCAAACCCCTAGATCAGTCTACTTTTGAGTGTTTATGAGGGGAGTTGGGTGTTGTGTATCCTTTATAGGATATTTTGCGTCAGTTTTCTTATTCTTTATTCTTTTCCTGAGTCTTTTTGTGTGTGTTCATATCTTGCATATTCACATATGACACTTTTGAGCCTGCTTCTGTTATATATGATTGAACTGCTTTACTTATTCTAGCTGGTACATGCTTTTGATTACCTGTCAATGATCATGCCTTGTTTCAGCTCGCTTGATATGTCTGATATCTGTCATATGCATGGCTTTTACACTTTAAACTTGAAAAAATGATCACCATTGCTTCTGGTAACTAGCATGTGTAGGCTGAGTGCTTTTGCTATCTGTTACATGCCTTGTAGCTAGTTCATCACATAGATGCAGATATGCAACTTGGAAAATGTGCTGTAAAAATGATAAAAAATCAAAAATGACTGAAAATTCCATGCCTTTTTATGCTTGAGTTGAAAAGATCCAAGTGGGTTTGCTTTGTCGCATTGCATTGTTCTGGACTGCTTACCATAGCACTTTGGTATGAATTAGGACAGTGTAGTGTATGTCAAGACTAATGTCTTAAGCTTCCGATGGTCCAGTTCTGGCCTAGGCTTGACTTGGTCGGTTAGCATAAGGTTTGACATGCAAATAACCCTTGGCAAAAATGAAAAAGGAAAATGAAAAAGCCTGAAAATTAAAAAGACAACAAGTTTGCTGAAGCACTTTTGTTTTGGACAATGCTTATCTTGGTAGATATCAGTTAGCTTTTGCATTTCATGCTTTACCGTGTTTGTCAACTGGAAAATGTGGTGATGCTTTTGTTTGCAAAAAATTGGAAATGCGTGCTAATGACTTTCTTTAGATATCATCTGTTGCACTGATCGTGCCATGTATCTTAGACAGTATGTCTTTTGCTGTATCTGTTAGATGTTGTAATTGCAGTCAATCATATCTGAGGAGCATGCTTTATTCACTCCACATGCACCCCAGTTGCATTCATTGCATATTTTGAGGGGGAGTTGCATTTCAGGGGGAGTCTGTGTCTCTTTTGAGTGCTTGATGAGTTCACTTGTCAACAAGGGGGAGAACATTTGGGATCAGAGTTTAAGGGGGAGTGTTTGTCTCGCTTGTTCTTACTCTATTGATATCCTTGTTGTTCTGAAATCGCACTCATTTTGAGCTTTTATGTTTGGTTAACCATAATGACCACTTCTTTCTTTTGTTTGGCTTTCGGTCATTAGGGTAAAACTTTTACTTTATTTTCTTCTTCTTTGTTTTCTTGTGCTTTGTTTTCGTGTTTCCACATTTGTTCGCAGGTGCTGAAGAGCTGAAGAGTTGAAGTGTTGAGAATGCACTCATCAAGGGGGAGATTGAGGAGCCATGCTGAATAGCGTGGGCCTCATGGCTCCAGAAGTGATGAGTCATTGTCAACGATAGTCAAAGAGGACTGAAAAGAGAGAGAAGAACTGTTGTGTCTGGGCCATATGTGACTCAGGTACACGGGCAGCGAGCGACTGTCTGGCAGAGGGGCCGCGAAGTCGGGTTGGCCCAATCCGGGTACATGGGCTAGGAGCAGCAAAGGATCCACTGGGCTGTTGACCGGGATTGACTCAGGTACACGGGCGGCGAGCGATTGCCGGGCTGAGGGAGCTGCGGAATCGGGCCGGCCCAATCCGGGTACCCTATGCGAAGACGGTGGACGCTTTGTCAGTTTCGGCGCAAAACTGACGACCGCTCATTTCGGATCTGACCGTTTTGAGGTGAAGCCGTAGCTGCTACGAAAGCTCCACATCAGGACAAGTTACCTTTATTTAGGTTTTTACTATTTTGCCTTTAGGCCCACAGTCTGTCAGTCGAGTCTGTAAAAAACCCTAAGGGCATTTCGGACTTTTCCATTTTTATTTAGCGTCTGTACAAAACCCTAGGGGTATTTCTGCATTTTCCCATTTATTTGGCTGCCTATAAATAGGACCCAATATCCTAGGGTTAGGGCACCCATTTTTGAAATATCACTTTACCAATTCTGAAATTCGTGGGTCACTTTTTCCTCTTCTTCTCCACTGTTTTCCGCCGCCACTATTTTGTTCTTGCTCGGATTTTGTTCGTCGCAACAGGCATTTGTTTCTTTGCTTTGTATTCACCGCCACCACAATCTCATTTCTTCGAGTGTTTTTGTTCTTTTTCTCGCCTGTCTCATCCGTGCAGCAACAGCCGTCGTGGCCGCCCGGCCACCCGGACCCTTGGCTGGCGTGCGGACAGCACTTGAGTGCTGCTCCTCCGTGCGGCGTGCACAACAGTGCCTAGGAGCTAGCTTCGCTAGCAAGTGGCGTGCCTAGCAGAGCCTAGCAGCTTCTTACGTGTTGCAGCTTCACTGCTTCTTTTGGCTGCCAAGACACGCGGTTGCCGTGGGCGTAGTGCACGGAAGCCACAACACGTCTCGTGTGTGGCGACGTGAGAAGCACACGCGGCTGAAGGCATTGAGGCGTGGTGCTCAGTGACTGAAGATTGCGAGAGACATTCGGCAAGGGCGCAGGCGACCTGTTCGGACAAATGCACAGGAGACGATTGTTCTTGGTATTCCAAATTCCTCGTATTGCGTGCAGTCACAGTTTGTTCACTGATTAATCCTCTGATGCACTGATGTTTCTAGTTGAAGAATGTTCTTAGATAATTTTGTTATCAACTAGATTCAGTCTGTTGATTTAATCTTTGTGCTCTCATTATATCTGTTGGTTCATCTGCTGTTTTGATTAAATAGATGATATTGAATCTGGTGTTTTAATCTGTGCACTGTTTTATTTCGGTTAGAACTTCACAGTTTACCATCTTCATGTGTGTTGGTCTGTTTTAATGCCTGTGAGTTAATTAATCTGTTAGATCTGCCTTTAAGCACTGTGAAGTAAAATGACTCCTGAGCAGAGATATCCCAAGACCCATTCCACCTAGTCTTCCCAGGCTTGTCAGCCCAAGGATGGAGTGATCCATGAACCACCCAAAGCTCTACCCAAGAAGCCCATCTGGGTTCCAAAGCCCAAACACCTCCACACTTCACTAGACTCTCTTCCTGGACCCTCTCAACCCAAGAAGACTACACCAAACACCACTAAGCCCAAGAACCCCAAGCCTCAATCACATCCCAAGAAGCCCACCTACCATTGTGAGTACTGTCAGAGAGACGGGCATCTTGCGGTGTTTTGCTTCAGGAGGAAGCGGGTTGAGAGAGCAGAGCGTGTTCGTGGTGATTAGGAGCAGTTCTACCAGCAGGGTGGTAGACTAAGAGTTCCTCGACGCGGGGAGAGGCTGGAGGCAAGGCCGCGTCGTGTAGGTGGTGGTAGAGGAGACGGTTTTCTTGCTCGTGCTCCAGTTGGTGGTGGTCATTCCGGCAGAGCTCCAGGCCGTTTTAGCTACGGTCATGGACCTCGTGGCCGAGGTTCTAGGGAGAACCATGGACCGCGCTTTGAGCCGCGTTTTGGTCCAAATTCTTTTGATGGTTTTCGCTTTCCATCTTTTGAGCAGATGGCTCGACATTGGTTTAGCTCTTTTGCTAAATCTGGTGCCGGACTGTTGGACCGGAAACGGCGACCAGAGGGGGGGGAATGGGAGCTTTTAAAATTTCAGGCTAAAAATAGCCTTCTGTTTTAATACAGTCTACTGCGGAATAGGCTTCGAACACAACCTTCGAAGTTCTGGTTCGGAGGTGTTTGACGGCTCTAAACACAGGCTTCGCAAGGAGCAAAAGTTCGAAGCCAAGAACACTTCGCTCCACTCACAACCCTGGAAAATCTACTCTGCTAAGTCAGTGCAGGCTCCGCACACAAGGTGCTTCGAGCAGGCTTCGCACTTCACCCTTCGCACGAGTGAACTGTCCTCTGAGGACTTCGACCAAGTACTTAGCGACAGCAACCGGTGCTGGGCTTCGTACACCGAAGGTCTAAACGCACACTAACAAACTTCGCTAAGGGAATAGACACGATAAGAAACACGGGCTTCGATCAGGGCTTCACTAGTAAGCAGCTGAGGTCTAGCCTCCTGTTACACAGAGCGAATGCACGCTAAAAAGCACACTTCGCACAAATCACACTTTGCCTAGACAGGCTTCGGTGAACTACTACTAGCGAGGTATGCTAACAAGCTCAAGCAGAAACTCAACAAAGAAGCAGGGCTTCGCTGCTTGAACAAGGAACACAATAAATGAACTCAGGATGAATACAAAGTGAGGTGGCTAGTACAGGAGCTCAGCAGTGAATGCTCAAAGTGTTAAATGTTACCTACCCAGCCCCCATATTTATAGCCACTATTCACCCAAGTGAAATGACTACTTTACCCCTAGGGTTTACATTGGTTTTGTCTCTACAGAACAGAGGGGTACAAAAGGTAGTCAACTTTATTCTGGAGGCTTCTCTATCAGCTTTGCAGAGGGGACAGCGTCAGCTTTTTGCAGAGCAGACAATGTCAGCCTTTGCAGCCTTTGACCTTTCTAAAGCCCCCCTTCGCATGCGAGGGGTGCGGTAGCTTCGGTGAGAAGCCTTGAGCCTGACAGCCTTCGCTTCAGCGAAGTCAGCCTCCGATACAGTGACGGTTTTGAGCCGAAGCCATCAAAGCCCTTGGGCCTTCGCACCAACACCTTCGGAGTGGACCACCACGGCTTTGCAGCTACTCACAGCTCGAACTCCGTCAGTCCATGTACCGAAGAAATGCATGGCCGAAGTACCACTAGACAACCTCACTCCGGAGCTAGCCTCGCTCTGAAGCCTGCGCCACTCCGAAGCCCTCCTTCGGAGTACCACCCTTCGAAGTCCCTCCTTCGTCCAAGGCCTCCGCACGAAGCATTCCATGAGCACTTCGTCGCAGTGTCTCTCCCCGAGCACACTCCTCGACGAGCCTCACCTGGACCATGCCTTCGATGCACCTCGACTTCTGAGACCTTCGTCGGGTACCCTTCGAGTGTCTCCCTCCAGAGCACACGTCGAACGCCTTGCCTCTGCAGAGGACTTGATCCACCATACTCCGAAGTCACTCCATCCGGAGAACCCTTTGAAGTGCCTCGCCTCCGAGGACTTCTTCTCAGAGTACCTTCACCCGGAGCCACGCTCCGCACTTACTGCCTTCTCCTGGCGCACCTCGACCCGAGGTCCGACCTAGACCCCTTCACAGCCACCGTGATGGATCTCCCCGCTCCCCTGGCATCAAGCCTCCCGCTTGACCCAGGTTCACCTGCTACGAACCGTCCGTCGCCTCCGCAGTCCCCTACACACCACAGACAAGCAGACAAGTGTATCCAATACTCCGGAGACCTCTCCGGGTTAGCAACCTTCGGTACACACTCTAGTGTACCGCCCAAAGTACCGAGACCTTCGGTACAACCCAGTCATCGTGTACTGTCGGACCCCTCCGACAGGCACACTCCGCTGCAACAGCTGCAGCAAATAAAGTCCACCGAACCCTTCGGTGAAACCACCTCCGAACACCTTCGGAGGTACAACCTCCAAACCCCTTCGGAGGTACCCCTTCGAACCAGAGGTTAAATACAGTCAATCACTCATCACAGACTCCGAAACCAACCCTTGGTTTCTCACGGACCATTTGCTCCCACTTACGACCACTGATTGTGCAGGATCGAGGACTAGAGGACGTTTGGATCATGGACTCAGGATGCTCTCGCCACATGACGGGACATCGCAGATGGTTCTCCAGTCTCACTCCCCCGAGCTCCAAAGAGTACATCACCTTCGGGAACAGTGGTCAAGGGAAAGTAAGTGGTATTGGCTCAATTCGCATTTCAGATCATTTCTCTTTGAAGAATGTTGCATTGGTCCTGAATTTGAACTTCAATTTGATTTCTGTTACGCAATTTCTTGAGGATGGTTTGGAAGTGCGTTTTAAGAAGGGTAATTCTTTTGTGATTGATTCTAGAGGGTCTTTGATTTGCCAGATCTTACCATTCGGTAAAGTTTTTCGAATTGACTTCTCTAGTTCTTTTGGCCCTTCTCGCTGTTTGATTGCTGGATCCTCCTCTGAGCTCTGGAAGTGGCATAGGAGGTTAGGTCATTTGAGTTTTGATCTGCTAGTCAGGTTGAGCTCTATGGACCTCATCCGAGGATTGCCCAAGCTTAAGATGGAGAAGGATCTAGTTTGCCATCCCTGTCGTCATGGGAAAATGGTTGCCGCTTCTCACTCACCTGTGACTCAGGTGATGACTTCGTATTCGGGCGAGCTGTTACACATGGACACTATCGGTCCAGCTCGGGTACGCTCAGTCGGTGGGAAGTGATACGCACTTGTGATTGTTGACGACTTTTCTCGATTCTCGTGGGTTTTCTTTTTGGAGTCTAAGGATGAGACTTTTCATTTTGTTCATGACCTGATTCTGAAGTTGAAGAATGAGAACAATGGTCAGATGCGAGAAATTCGCTCCGACAACGGCTCTGAGTTCAAGAACTCTTAGTTTGTCAGTTTCTGTAGTGATCAGGGTCTGGACCATCAGTTTTCTTCTCCTTATACTCCCCCACAGAACGGCGTTGTGGAACGAAAGAACCGCACGCTAGTCGAGATGGCCAGGATGATGCTCGATGAGCACAGGACTCCTAGGCGTTTTTGGGCTGAAGCCATGAACATGGCTTACTATCTGGCCAACCGCATTTTTCTTAGAGCTTACCTAGGTAAGACCTCATACGAGTTGCGGTTTGGCAGACAGCCCAAGGTGAGCCACTTGTGAGCATTTGGCTGCAAGTGCTTTGTGCTCAAGAAGGGAGGGCATTTGGACAAGTTTGAGTCTCGTTGCTGGGACGGAGTTTTTCTTGGTTATGCATTGCATTCTCGCGGTTTCCATGTTTGGAACCTCGAATCCCAGCAGCTTGTCGAGACTTGCGAGGTTTTTTTGATGAGTCCTTGCCTTCTTTAACTCCTTCTTTTGAGCTTTCTGGTGATGGTGAGCTCGGAGAGTCCATCTTCGAGGAAGATGAGGATACTCCAGCTGCTGATGAGGGTGGGCCTTCTGCACCTCCTGTAGAGCCCACACCTTCTGAGACTTCGACTGAGGACGAGGGCGGACCTCTGATCACTTCTTCCACTTCGATCGAGCCCCCTCAGTCGAGTCCAGGGGTGCCAGCTACTGACTCCGGTGAGGTGACTTCAGATCACCAGGGATCCCAAGCAGTTCAGCGTGATCACCCCTCGGAGCTCATCATTAGTGATTTGTCTACAAGAACTTTGCGTTCGTCTGTTGACTCTCTTGCTGTGTTTGCTGAATCTGCTTTTGTTGCATCTTTTGAGCCCAGAGACATTTCTCATGCTCTTTCTGATTCTAATTGGATTAATGCCATGCAAGAAGAGCTTGAGAATTTTGTCCGCAATTGGGTTTGGACACTGGTTGAGCTGCCACCCTGATGCAACCCCATAGGCACCAAGTGGGTGTTCAAGAACAAGCAAGGTGAAGATGGGGTTGTGGTGCGCAACAAAGCTCGACTAGTTGCCCAGGGGTTTTGCCAGAAGGAGGGTATTGATTTTGAAGAAACCTTCGCCCATGTTGCCCGTCTTGAGTCCATTCGCATTCTCTTAGCTTTTGCTGCTTCGAATGGTTTTAAGCTTTTTCAAATGGATGTCAAGAGTGCTTTTCTGAACGGGTACATAGAGGAGGAGGTTTATGTTAGGCAGCCCCCCGTTTTGAGAACCCCAAGTTTCCTCGACATGTTTTTAAGTTGCAAAAAGCTTTATACGGGTTGAAGCAAGCCCCCAGGGCTTGGTATGACCGGTTGAAGCAGTTTTTGTTGGGGAAGGGATTTGTGATGGGTTCTGTGGATAAAACTCTTTTCTTGCTCAGAGATGCTTCAGATTTCTTAGTCGCTGAGATTTACATGGACGATATTATCTTTCGCGGTACTACTAATGATCTTGTGTCCAAGTTTTATGAGCAGATGCACAGTGAGTTTGAGATGAGCCTCATGGGTGAGCTCAAGTACTTCCTAGGGCTCCAGATCAAGCAGACCAAGGATGACACCTTCATCCACCAAGGTAAGTACACTCGTGACATGCTTAAGAAATTTGACTTTGGTGGGGAGTTGAAGCCGCAGATGACCCCAATGGGCACGTCTGGAGGATTGGACAAGGACGAGAGTGGCGTCAAGGTCAACGAGAGGGAGTTTCGAGGGATGATCGGTTCGCTGCTATACTTGACGGCGACAAGACCAGACATTCAGTTTGTCGTGGGGCTGTGCGCGCGCTTCCAGTCTTCACCTCGCGCGTCTCATCGGCAGGCTGTCAAGCGCATCTTCAGGTATCTTACTAATGCGCCTGATCTTGGTCTTTACTACTCAGCATCATCATCTCTTGATTTATCTGGCTTTTCGGACGCTGACTTTGGTGGGTGCCGGTTGGATCGCAAGTCGACTTCCGGTACTTGCTAGTTTCTTGGTTCTTCTCTTGTGTCTTGGTGCCACCAAGGTAAGTCCATATGACTTGGTGTATGGACAAGATGTTGTTTTACCCGTAGAGGTGAATCTTGGCTCATTAAGGTTACTTAAGAAAGATGGCTTATCAGTCGATGAGTATGAAACTCTTTTGAATTATAATTTGGAAGAAGTGACCGATAAGAGGTTAAGAGCTCTAGAGGCCATAGAAAGAGACAAAAGAAGAGTAGCTAGAGCTTATAACAAGAGGGTGAGAGCAAAATCATTTCAAGTTGGTGACTTGGTTTGGAGGATGATTTTTCCTTTAGGCACTAAGAGCCCAAAATTTGGTAAATGGTCGCCTAGTTAGGAAGGTCCTTTTAGAGTTGTTTAAATCGCTCCAGGTAATGCATATTTGCTTGAGTTACTTCAAGGAGAGCGATTTCGTAGAGCTTTGAATAGTAGGTATTTGAAAAAGTACTTCCCATGTGTGTGGCAAAACTCTTAAAGTGTCGAAAGGCCGATATAAAGCATACCCCCCTTAGTTTGTTGTGTTTTTGGCTCACTAAAGTTTGACAAAACGCAGTGGGGCATATGTTGATAGCAAAAAATGACATTAATGGTCAAAATTATCAAAATATCACTTTTTAGTAGTTTTACCGAAAATATGTCGAGACCTGGCACAAGACGGTCCAACCGGCCATGTAGGCCCGGTCAGACCGGCCATATGAGCTCGGTCAGACTAGCCAAGTCTGTGTCCAAGTCCAATTAGATGATTCTAGGGTATTTTTTATCCCTAATTGATTTTTGATGACTTGGACTCATGCACAACTCCATTTAGAAGCCTAGGATGTCATGCCCAACTTCTATAAATAGAAGCAAGGCCGATTCAAGGAGCCCCCCAAAACCCTAATAGATACAATCTATTATTTACCTTGAATTGTATTTACTTTCCTTGCCCTCAGTTTAGTTTAGCATATACATCTTTGCTGTTTTGCGCTGGAAACAACCCATCCGCCGCGTTGTAATCATACTAAGTCCTTGTCAGTTCGCTCGTGAATCGTCTTTTTCATCGACATAACGGATTTCTATCGGTTTTTATTGGTGATTTGGTCTCTTGGCCGAATTACTTTGATCTTTTCGTATTTTTTTGCAGTGTTTCATCACTTCCATCTCCCCCAAGAATTTTGTTTGCCATCCATCCACGGGAAGACGTCGCCGAAGCCCTGGAGATCACTTCCCAGGGACTGCCAGTCCGACTGGCCGTGTTGCCCCGGTCCGACCAGCCTATGCCACGTCGTCACCTGACGCGATGGCACGTCGTGGTCCGACTGGCAACCTAAAGCCAGTCTAACCGGGCCTTGTAGGGGACACTGGGAAAACCTTGCGCTGGAGGCCACATCGTGCTGGAGTGCCCTTGAACCCTTCGGCCACCTACGGTCCGACCGGAGGTACCACCTTGGTCGACCGGCCGAAGGGTACCCTTCGGCACATACTTCGCATGTTAGGCCAAAGCCCCCTTCAGCCCACCCTTTGCACCGTCGGTCCGACCGGTGGCATAGAATCGGTCTGACCGGACCCCCTGGCCAGTCTGACCACCCATTAGGCTTCAGTCTAACTGGACTCGTTTTGGCCGGTTCGGTTTAATTAGGTTTTTATTATTTTTAGTTATTTTCCAACACTTTGTTTAATTGAATAATTTTAGATTAATATTACTTGATTGCCTAGGTACTCTGTTTTCTCCTTACTACTATTTAAGGATTGTCGGAACATGGCATCAACATCTCATGATGTTTTTGGATCATCGAATGGGCCTAAGTGTGGGGCACATTTTCGTGTCAACAACGCCCTCTCCACTGCCTCCTCCAACGGCATCCCCTCAGCCGACTCCCTCGTCGGATCATCGAGTCCTGAGAACTTGTACCCAGGGTGGAGCCACTGCTTCAGTGGCGCTACCCAATGAAGTAACAAGCTGAGCACAACCTGGAAGCCCGAGAGTTTCCTCTCTCAAAGATGACGAATCAAGATCACCAACTCATCGACTTGCCCCTGCTCCTCGACTGGGCACCGGTCGGTCTAGGTGGTAGACACTAGTGGCACTTGATCAATATCCGGAGAAAGGGATGGCTCATGGATGGACACATAAAACCAACTCTAGTGCCACCCCTTGTTTGAAGAAGGAAGAGGAACAAAGATGTACTCGGCCACCTACCCAGCACGAAGCTGAAGCCCGCATCTGCCAACCACTTTGCTCCGAATAGAACGCAAGTCAGAAAAAGTGGCAGAACAGATTGAAATGGGGATTGATCCCTAGAAAAGATTCGCCCAACTCGACAAAAATTGCAAGATGAAGAATGGAGTTGGGATTCAGATTGCAGAGAGAAATGTCATAATAATGAAGAACACCTCTAAGGAAAGGATGCGCCGGCAACTTGAAGCCACAATGAAAGAAGGAGTTTAAGACCACATTCTCATGGTTGTCCGGGGATGGAAATGTCTCATCGTCGGCCGCTCGCCATGACAAGATAGCCTTCAGTGGGATATCGCCCCGATCCTCCAATGCCTGCACCGTCTCTTCTCCAATGGAGGAGACGCGGAACTCTTCCAGGCGATCCACCGGCTTCCTAGGAGTGCCTGCTGCCACTGGAATCCTATGTGCCCTTGCCAAAGGTTTCAAACTGAACAGCCGTCGGGCCTTGTGATAGAAAACTGCGCAGTTGCAGGGCCCAAAACTTTTGCGAGGTGCCAGGAGATCAAAAGATGAAGCAAAAGATGGAGTACTACTTCCAAGCGTGCTAGGGAAAGTTACTTATAACTTTCCTCCCAGCGGTTCCCCAACCCGAAGCATCGCGACTGCCAAAGCAAACGGTTCGGAGAAGCACCTTTTCGCCATCAATCACCATCAATAGGTCCTGATCCATGCTCCAAAAGATGATGCAAGCAAAAAGCAAGTGAAGAAACATCACCAACTGTTGTATCCCCACGCGATAACTTCCACCCTTAGGGAGGCCACATGGTTTCAAAATCAACTACTCCAATGGTAGCTCCCCCAAAGAAAATGATTTGAGACTGAAGCTCATTCTCCGAAGGAACATTAGCCTCGAGGGCTACACTCAGTTGGTGCACTGATCGAAAGCATGGCTACATCAATGGTACTTGGAGCTATCCCTGATTGCTTCGAGCATGGTGCACGCCGAAAAGAGATCGGGAGCTGCTGTCGGGGATATGATCCAGGGTACCCCACCATGTGGTTTCAATCGGATCGCCGACTACTGGGCAGGCCAGCCCACGAAGGACATCCTGACCGTCAGGCCTCCTACTCGGGAGCGAATGCGCCCAAGTGGTGAGACGCCAACAGTCAGCCTGGGGCCATCTGCCAAATGGTTATCTCCAATCAACACCGACGATTACCCTCAATATTGTCGTCTCTATGGCAGTCATTAGCGCCATTTAGAGGCAGTTATGCTGGTAGTTATGCGGCTATTTCCGCTAGCTATCAATGTCTTGATTATTCTTGTAACTCCCCAATCCTTCTCATATAAAAGGATTAGGGGAATCCCTAAGAAGGGGTAGGACCACAAGCAAGCACGGTGATCACTACGTCAACATCACATCCTAGCACACTATGCTACATAACACAGCGCTGAGACCAGCACTGAGAGATTGATTCATACAAACAAGAGTAGGGTTATTATCCTCTGGGAGGACTGAACCTATCTAAAAACTCTCTCGTGTTTGTCCCCTTTTTGTCTCTCTCTACATTCTGCCCCATTTAGTTGGGGTAACCATTGAATCCATAGTCGCGACTCCTCCCCTCTACCGATAACAAATCACACCACATGTACCCCCTGTAGGCTTACCGTTCCCATGCAATGACAGGAGTGCTCCATGATATGCACCTCAGCCTTGGGTTTGTTAAAGGTCTTAGTGAATTTCCTACTTTTGGCACGGCTTTCCTGAACCAGAGCCTTCAACAAGAATTGACTAACTTCGAAGAAATAATCTAAGCTTAAATGCATTCGACCCACTAGCTTCACCACACTATGTTAGGAATTGGCCTATGTTCTCTAGGATGGTTTTGCTACCTTCACCATCAAATTTTGTGAACTCGGGAACCCTAAAGCCACGCGGGTATGGGATAGTGTCGAAGTGGTCTGGGTATGGCTTGTGGTAAACCCTAGCCCGATCCCTAGATGTCCAACCCTTAGATTCTCTAAACAGTGCGTGAATTTGCTCTTCGATGTCATCTATGGTCCTCGCCTACACACGTATCTCATGCGAGGGCATGACACGTGGTGGTATCTCGGTGTGTCGGCCGTGCGGCCCCTCCCGTGCTGGCTCATGATAAGGGACATGCTCAGGTCTATACGGGTGTGCGGGCAGGGCGGGGAAATGTAGCATAGGTGGGGGTGGAGGCAGTGCGTAATAGGTTGTAGGGGTGGTGTTGGGGGAAAATACTTCATCCTCAGGGTCTCTATAACAATAAGACAAAGCCAATCTACTTAACCGAAGTTCCAGTATTAACTCTAGTTTAGTACAAGATCAAGCTCGAAAATCTATGCAGACTTCTGTTCAGAGTATGACTTCGAAGGTTGAATCTTCAGAGAGCTTTTCTGCCTGCGAGGATGGAAGACTTATCTTCTTTCTGATTAGATTAGTCTTTTACCATTTTAACCCTATTATGGGTACCGAATAATTTCCACTATGTCGGTTGTAATTGATGGGTAAAAAGGTCTTTTCCTTAAGATTTTTACCTATAAATACCCCCCTTCTTAACTTGTAATGAGGATCGAATACTGAGTTATTAAATACATAACTTCAAACTACTTCGAGCTATTATCCAATTCGGAGGCTTGAAATAGTTCACTTCACAAACACTTCGTTTGTTAGTTCTTAATCTTTGAAAACCTGTTAGCGTAATCTTTTACGCCAACAGTTGGCGCTGTCCGTGGGGAACCTAGTCCAAAAAACTTCGTTCTCTACCAATTTCTTAGAACCATGCCTCCTAAGCAGAGTTCAGGTGGTAGTCCTACTCGGAGGTCCCCTCGGACCTCCGGAGCAAGATCTTCGAATACAGTCGAGGTCGAAGGACCTTCAGTAGTTCTTCCACCTCAGACCCCCGAAGGGAATTTCCTTCCTCGAGCATACAGAGTTCCTCCTCCAACTCCATCTATGCTTCAGCTAGACAGAGTCCCTCCTCCAACTTCGACTGTGCTTCGAACTAACATGTACAGTTCTCAAGACCCGGAAGATCCTTCCGGAAGAAATGAAGACAGTCTTGGCAACATGGCGACCCAGATGGCCAGTCTCCAAGCTGAAGTGGTGAGGTGGAGGCAAGAAGCCGTAGATAGGCTTCGTTCTCAGGCCACTCCGGTCATTCTCGAAGTGCCTCAAGACGACGGCTCTCTTCTTTATCGCGAAGCCCCAAAGAACGCTTCCTTCGATAGAGAGTCTCCGCTGCATACCGAGTTACAGAAAGTGCGCTTTGACCCTAAGTTTAAAACATCGGAGCTCTGTAAGTACTCCAGAGAAGAGGATCCGGGGAGTTCTCCCGTTCGTATGCTTTGGCAATTGAGGCCAGTGGAGGAGTTCGAGAGACCATGGCCAAGTGTTTCCCCCTTGGTCTCGAAGGGTTGGCTTTGCGTTGGTTCTGGTCCTTGAAGCTGGGATCAATTAGAACCTGGGAGCAGTTTAGGAGGAACTTTATAAGTAACTTTCAAGGTACCTTCATACCCCCAATGTCCACGGGAAGTCTTTTCTAGGTGAAGCAGCTACCTGGAGAAACTTTAAGACAATTTTTCAAGCGCTTCGCTCTTACGAAGTCGCAAATATGGGGGATGTCTACGTCATCCGTGGTTGATGCAGCCCGAGAGGGAGTTACTCATGCGGGCCTCCTTGATAAACTACATCGGAAACATATATCCTCTGTAGCACAGCTGATGGCTTATTTTGAAGAATATGCTAGCTCAGAAGAAGGGTGGCTCCGAAGAACAGCTTCAACTCCATCAATCCTGCAAGAAGTCAAGCTCGAAGTGAAGACTTCAACACCTTCGCAGGGGCCTAGCATCGATGTCCAACATGACAGGCGTCGGGGGCAAAAGCATCCTCGCTCCAAAACCTTGAACATTGCTCCTCCGCAGATATTTGCCCCTAGAAATCCACAAGCTTTGGGAAGCAAGACCAGTGGCTAGAGGCCACCAGGGAAGCTGGCTGGCAAAGCCCATGCCTTCTTCTGCTGCGTTCATGGTGAAAATCAGAGTCACGCTACTGATGCATGCAAGTCTATACTCACTTTAAGAGGTGAGTACCTTGAAAGGACGTCTTGTCGAGGCACTACTGACCGAGTCTCTTCCGAGGCACGTCCGGAGCCTGTGCAGGCTGTCGCACGTGTAGACAACTTCGACCCCACAAGACAACATCTGGTGGTCAATATTATGCCACCTCCGAAGCAGGAAGATGGGCAAGATCGGGGCAAAAGGGTAATCCTCCCCATTTCCGGAGGAGGGACCCTCGACAGTATGTCGAAGAGAATATGTCCGGGAAGTAGGCCATATTGGAACTTCTTCGTCTACAGCTACCATGCCCGAGTGGTCCCATGTGCCGATATCTTTCTCTGTAGATGATGCAGCTGTCATAAAGTTTCCACATGCAGATCCCCTTGTTATTACTGCCGATATAGCATGGACTAAAGTCCGGAGAGTGTTGATTGACGGAGGGAGTTCAGTAGATATCATCTTCGTTCAAGCCTTCGATCAGCTCTATATATCTAGGAAACATCCCCTCCCCGCAGCTCGTCCCCTGCAAGGCTTTGCAGGACCTCCACTTGATGCCCTCGGCCAGATAGGTCTGGAGGTTGCTTTCGGAGAGGGGCTCCTGGCAAGGATGGAGGAAGTAATCTTCAATTTAGTAGATGCCCCTTATGCATATAATGTTATCTTCAGAAGGGGCATGTTAAATTAGTTCGGAGCCGTGGCGCATCATAACTATTTATGTATGAAGATGCCCATGCAAGCGGGAGTACTCACTGTCTTCGGAGATCAAGCCACTGCGCGAAGAGCAGAATATGGTCATGGCCCCCCTCTAAACCCGAGACAAGTGAATAATGTACAAGGCAATTTAGAGGTTATCTCTGCTCCAAGCGAACTTTCGAAAAAATCCTTCCCAAGACCTAGCCCCAACGGAGAAATTATAATGAAGGTTATTGTAAAAGACGGCAAAGACTATTCTTTCCAATTCGGCAAAGATTTTCTTCCAGAAATCGCTACATCGTTAGAAAAGGTAGTTGAAGAAAATTTGGATGTCTTTGCTTGGTCTGATGAAGACATTCCGGGAGTCAGTCGAGATATCATTGAGCATAGCTTGCTTGTGAACCCGAGAGTTTGACCTGTTCGACAAGGACTTCGGAAGTTAGAAGTGGAAAAATTACAAAAGGCTGGGATCATCAGAGAAGTATCTCATACGGAGTGGTTAGCTAACCCAGTCTTCGTCAGGAAAAAATCCTCCGGGAAGTGGCGCATGTGTATTGATTTTACATATTTAAATAAAGCATGCCCACATGACCCCTATCCCATGCCCCGAATTGATCAATTATTTGATTCCACTGCTAGTTCGGAGTTATTAAGCTTCCTCGACGTGTATTCTAGCTATCATCAAATCTGGTTAAAGCGCGAAGATGAAATCAAAACAAGCTTTGTAACTCCTTCGGGAGTCTTCTGCTATGTAAGAATGCCTTTTGGCTTAAGAAATGCCGGGGCAACTTTTTCGAGGTTAATTGCTAAATCTCTAGGTCATCAAATAGGCCGCAATGTAGAAGCCTATATGGATGACATTGTAATAAAGATTGCTTTAAAGCACCAACATAGCCTATACTTAGCATAAACGTTTGATAGCCTTCGGGCATGTGGAGTCCCTCTCAACCCGAAAAATGTATCTTCGAGGCTAAGGCTAGAAAGTTGCTAGGGTATCTAGTTTCGAGTAGAGGGATTGAAGCTAGCCCTACTCAAATAACTGCATTGCAAAGGATGGCTCCACCAGAAAATTTAAAGCAAGTGCAAAAGCTAACTGGTCATCTAGCAGCACTTAGTAGATTTCTAACAAGGTCTGCAGAATGAAGTCTTCCTATTTTCAAAGCATTGAAAGGGTCCGAAGATTTTGCATGGACACCGGAGTGTCAAAAGTGTTTTGACGATATTAAAAATTATCTCAGCAACCTCGCTACACTCACTGTGCCCATTGCAGACGAAACCCTACTACTCTACCTTGTAGCTACTAGCTCTGCTGTCAGTGCAGTCCTTGTCAGAGAAGTTGATTTCAATGGGAAGTTGGTGCAGAATCCACTCTATTTTGTATCCAAAGCTTTATCGAGAGCAAAAACAAGATATTCCGAGCTCGAGAAGTTCACTTATGCTCTGATAATGGCTTCGAGGAAATTGCGACATTATTTTCTAGCACATAATGTAGTTGTACCAACTTCGTATCCCTTGGGAGATATGCTCCAAAGCAAAGATTCTACAGGAAGAAGTGGAAAATGGGTTGTTGAGCTAGCACCCTTCGGCATCTCCTTCGTAGCAAGGACAGCAATCAAGTCACAAGTGGTGGCAGATTTTGTGGCTCCGCAAGGCTCAACATTAAGTCCACCAATAATATAACGGAGTATGAAGGAATTTTGTTAGGACTTCGAAAGGCATGTGCTTTGGGTGCTACAAGAGTTGTTATTAAAACAAATTCTCAAATTGTAGCAGGGCACGTCGATAAAAGTTTTCAAGTCCCTCACCCGCAGCATGCAAAATATTTGGAAGAGATCCATAAGATCGAAGCAGCATTCAAAGGGATTTCCATTAGAAGTATACCTAGAGCTGAAAATATGCAAGCTGATACCTTAGCAAAAGCTGCAGCTGGAGCTATGGACATTCCAGAAGGAGCCTTTTACGAAGAGCTTACTTCGTCTTCGGTGTCACAAATCCCTTCTGCGGAGGTTCTTTACATTCCACGCACTGATTGGTGGAGCTCAGTTATAGAATTGTTGCAAGGTGAAGCAAATTTGCTTGAAGGGCCACAACTTTCGGGGTTGAAATTAATAGTTCAAAATTATCGTGTAATTAACAGTATTCTCTACAAGGCCGGAGTATGTTCCCCTCTGATCCGATGTATATCTCAAGCCGAAGGTCAAGAGATGCTCCGAGAAATTCATGAAGGCCTTTGTGGTAGCCATCTGGCCCCTCGGGCTTTGGTAGGAAAAACACTTTGTCGGGGGCTTTACTGGCCTACAATAGTAGCTGATGCGGAGAGCTTAGTCCGCACATGCCAAGGTTGTCAGTGGATGGGAAGATGAAGTCATCGTCCGTGTCACGCCCCGATTTAATAAATCAGGACTTTATTGAAATTCCATAGAAAATCAATAAACCAAGACGTTCATCATGCGACCACATACAAATACGAGCAATCATTCACGGTTCGTAGACCGTATTAGTACAAAAGTGAATAAAGGTGAAGAGAAACTAATAAAACAAAGGGTCCTAGATGAACGCCTCCTTCCAGTCTCGCCTTGACTGGGTCGGTACTCCATGTAGGACCGAAAGTAGCGACCAGAGGGGGGGGGGGTGACTGGGTGCATAAAATTCTTTCGAATCAATGGCCTGCTCCCAATACCCAACACACCTCTAAAGACTAAACAGCACAGAAAGAACAGATCGCCTAAGTCTAAAGGTATCTAACCTAGAAGCAACTGTTGATAAAACAGAGAAATGTCAATGTAGTGCTAATAGTCAGATAAACAGTATACAAAAGACAAGGAACGATAAACTTCTCAGTACAAATGCACAGAGAGTGAAGTGAGAAGTTACCGTTCGAAATTTGACTCCTGTTCGAATCTTGGTGAAGCCTGCTTCGCTGGTCGAAGCCTGCTTCGTAGTGTCGAAGCCTGCTTCGGAGGTCGAGGTCTGCTTCGAATGACGAAGTCTACCGAGGAGGTTTGGTCTAACCTAGTTCGAGGTGGCAAAAGACCGAAGATGCTTCGAAGCTAAGTACGGAAGTATCGAAGCTAGCTTCGAACCAAGTGCTTCGAAGCCTATCCTTCGAACAAAATGCTTCGAACTCAATGCACAGACAAACAACCTTCGAAAAGAGAAGCGACGGCTGACACGCGACAGGGAAACCAAAACGAAGCCTACACTCTACCTTCGAACAAACGCACCAAGACCTTCGAAAATGACAGCAGACAGAAACTCACGTCGAGCGAAGTTTAACAGAAAGATAAGCTTCAAAGCCAACTTCGAAACATGTCGAAGTATGGACTTCGAAGAGCTCAAGTCGGAGTACCTTCGCACAAACGTTCAAAGTATGATACGCTGACAGTTCAAAAAGTACTTCGAAGCTAGCAACTCAGAACACAAAATGAAGTTCGAAGTTCAAGCGAAGCCCTCGAAGATATAAGATCGAAGCCTGCCTCACGGAGCTGAGGGGCTTCGAACAGAGAAGGGGCTTCGCCAAAGAACAGCCAGAAAAGGGACTTTAGTCCTGTCAACTTGATCAAAAAGCTGTGCAGTAAAAGCAAGCTAGAGTACTAGTGTACTGTTGCTACAGGAAGTAGTACTACTTGCTACAGGCAAGAACTAGTACTCTTCACGATGAATAGAAGCAACAGAGACACAAAACCCACGGAATGAAATCATCGCGCACAACAAACGAAGCTTCAGTTCCAGAGAAAACGCTGCACACTCCACGATAAAACCAGAAAATAAAATCTCACTGTATTAAGAAGAACAGAGAGGACGCAGGAATCCAAATGGAACGAACAGGAACCTGGTGGCGCATCAACAAGAGAGGAGAGAGAAAGTGCAAGAGACAAAATGACTCAAAGGAGTAAGAATTGATTTCAGCCAAAAGGGTAGTCCAACCCTAGGGATTGGGGCCCTATTTATAGGCTGCCCAATGGCCTAGAATATTCCACCAGCCCCTTAGGGTTTTTACAGACTCTAAAAATAAAGAAAAAGACTCAACTGCCCTTAGGAATTTTTACAGACACGACTGACTGACTGTGGGCCTAGAGATACAGATAACTTATCTGGAAGCTAAGCTTTCGTAGCGACTATGGCTTCTCTTCTGGACAGTCCGATACAGAATCAACGGTTGTCAGTTTTGTGGCGAAACTAACAAAGCCTCCACCGACTTTGCACCAGGTACCCGGATTGGGCCGGCCTGACTCCGCAGCTCTCTCAGCCCGGCAATCGCTCACCGCCCGTGTACCTGAGTCAATCCTGGTCAACAACCTAGTGGGTCTTCTGCTGCTCCTGGCCCATGTACCCGGATTGGGCCAGCCCGACTTCGCAGCCTCCTTTGCCCGACAGTCGTTTGCTGCCCGTGTACCTGAGTCACACGCGGCCCATGAAACAGCAGATCTCTTCTTCTTCTGTCCTCTTTGACTATCGTTGATAATGACTCATCACTTCTGGAGCCATGAGGCCCACGCTATTCAACATGGCTCCTCAATCTCCCCCTTGATGAGTGCATTGTCAACACTCCTCTTCTTCAGCTCTTCAGCACCTGCGAGCAAATGTGGAAACACGAAAACAAAGTACAAGAAAACAAAGAAGAAGAAAAATAAGGTAAAAAGTTTAACCCTAATGACCAAAAAGCCGAACAAAAGCAAGAAGTGGTCATTATGGTTAACCAAAACGTAAAATCTCAAAATGAGTGCTATTACAGAACAACAAGGATATCAACAGAGTAAGAACAAGCGAGACAAAAACTCCTCCTTAAACTTTGATCCCAAATTTTCTCCCCCTTGTTGACAAGTGAACTCATCAAGCACTCAAAAGAGACACATACTCCCCCTGAAACGCAACTCCCCCTCAAAATATGCGATGAATGCAATTGGGGTGCAGGTGGAGTGAATAAAGTATGCTTCTCAGATATGATTGACTGCAATTACAAACATCTAACAAGTATAGCGAAAGACATACTGTCGAAGACTCATGGCATAATCAGTGCAACAGAGGATATCTAAAGAAATTCATTAGCACGCATTTTTCAGTTTTTGCAAACAAAAGCATCACCACATTTTCCAGTAAACAAGCAAGGTGAAGCATGAGATGCAAAAGCTATCTGATATCTACCAAGATAAGCATTATCCAAAACAAAATGCTTCAGCAAACTTGTTATCATTTCAATTTTCATGGCTTTTTCTTTTCTCTTTTTCATTTATGCCAGGGGTTATTTGCATGTCAAACCTTATGCTGACCGACCAAGTCAAGCCTAGGCCAGATCTGGACCATCAGAAGCTTAAGACATTGGTCTTGGCATACACTACAGTGTCCTAGTTCATACCAAAGTGCTATGGTACGCAGTCCAGAACAATGCAATGCGACAAAGCAAACCCACCTGGTTCTTTGCAAGTAACGCATAAAGAGGCATGGAATTTTCATTTTTCTTGATTTTTCATCATTTTTATGGCATATTTCCATGTTTTAGAGCAGAAAGATGTCCAAGTTGCATGTTTGCATCTAAGTCAGGAACTAGCTACCAGGCATGTTAACAGATAGCAAGAACATTCAGCCTACGCATGCTAGTTACCAGAAGCAATGGTGATCATGTTTTCAAGTTTAAAGCATAAAAGCCATGCATATGACAGATATCAGACATATCAAGTGAACTGGACCAAAGCATGATCATTGACAAGTATTCAAAAGCATGTACCAGCTAGAATAAGTAAAGCAGTTCAATCATATAACAGAAGTAGCTCTAAAGTGTGATATATGAATATGCAAGATACGAACACACACAAAAAGACTCAAGAAAAGAGTAAAAGAAGAAAGAAAACTGATGCAAAAATATCCTATAAAGGATACACAACACACAAATCCCCTCGTAAACGTTCAAAGGTAGACTGATCTAGGGGTTTGGTGAAAATGTCAGCCTACTGATGATGGGTATCAAAATGAACAAGGTCAATGACACCTTTCTCATATTGATCCCGCAGAAAATGAAAGCGCACATGAATGTATTTGGTTTTTGAATGAAGACATTGGTTTTTCCCTACACTAATTGCACTGGTGCTGTCACAAAACAAAGGAATTCTGGTAGGAAAGAACAACCCAAAATCTCGCAGAGTGGAAATCATCCAAACCAACTGTGAGGAGCAGCTGGCAGCAGCTACATACTCAGCCTCTGTGGTAGAGAGTGCAACTCCAGATTGCTTTCGAGAAGACCAAGAGACAAGAGAAGAGCCAAGAAACTGGCAAGTACCGGAAGTCGAGTTGCGATCCAATCGGCACCCACCAAAGTCGGCATCCGAAAATCCAGATAAATCGAGAGATGATGAAGCTGAATAGTAAAGACCAAGATCGGGTGCATAAGTAAGATACCTGAATATGCGCTTGACAGCCTGCCGATGAGACGCGCGAGGTGAAGATTGGAAGCGCGCGCATAGTCCCACGGCGAACTGAATGTCCGGTCTGGTCGCTGTCAAGTATAGTAGCGAACCGATCATCCCTCGAAACTCCCTTTCATTGACCTTGAGGCCACTCTCATCCTTGTCCAGACCCCCAGAAGTGCCCATCGGGGTCATCTGCGGCTTCAATTCACCACCAAAGTCAAATTTCTTAAGCATATCGTGAGTGTACTTACCTTGGTGGATGAAGGTGCCGTCCTTGGTCTGCTTGATCTAGAGCCCTAGGAAGTACTTGAGCTCACCCATGAGGCTCATCTCAAACTCACTGTGCATCTGCTCAGAAAACTTGGACACAAGATCATTAGTAGTACCGCCAAAGATAATATCGTCCACGTAAATCTGAGCGACTAAGAAATCTGAAGCAACTCTGAGCAAGAAGAGAGTTTTATCCACAAAACCCATCACAAATCCCTTCCCCAACAAAAACTACTTCAACCGGTCATACCAAGCCCTGGGGGCTTGCTTCAACCCGTATAAAGCTTTTTGCAATTTAAAAACATGTCGAGGAAACTTGGGGTTCTCAAAACCGGGGGGTTGCCTAACATAAACCTCCTCTTCTATGTACCCGTTCAGAAAAGCACTCTTGACGTCCATTTGAAAAAGCTTAAAACCCTTCGAAATGGCAAAATCTAGAAGAATACGAATGGACTCAAGACGGGCAACAGGAGCAAAGGTTTCTTTAAAGTCAATACCTTCCTTCTAGCAATAACCCTGGGCAACTAGTCGAGCTTTGTTGCGCACCACAACCCCATCTTCACCTTGTTTGTTTTTGAACACCCACTTGGTGCCTATGGGGTTGCATCCTGGTGGCGGCTCAACTAGTGTCCAAACCCGATTTCGGACAAAGTTCTCAAGCTCTTCTTGCATAGCATTAATCCAATTTGAATCAGAAAGAGCATGAGAAACATCTCTAGGCTCAAAAGATGCAACAAAAGCAGATTCAGCAAACACAGCAAGAGAGGCATTAGATGAACGCAAAGTTTTCTCAATTAAATCACCTATGATGAGCTCTGAGGGATGGTCACACTGAACTGCTCGGGTTCCCTGGTGATCTGAAGTCACCTCACTGGAGTAAGCAGCTGGCACCTCTGGACTCGACTGAGGGGGCTTCATCGTAGTGGAAGAAGTGATCAGAGGTCCACCCTCATCCTCAGTCGAAGTCTCAGAAGGTGTGGGCTCTGCAGGGGGTGCAGAAGGCCCACCCTCATCAGCAGCTGGAGTATCCTCATCTTCCTCGAAGATGGACTCTCCGAGATCATCATCACCAGAAGGTTCAAAAGGAGTCAAAGAAGGCAAGGACTCATCAAATGAAACATCGCAAGTCTCGACAAGCTGCTGGGTTTCGAGTTTCCAAACACGGAAACCTCGAAAATGCAATGCATAACCAAGAAAAACACCATCCCAGCAACGAGACTCAAACTTGTCCAAATGCCCTCCCTTCTTGAGCACAAAGCACTTGCAGCCAAACGCTCGCAAGTGGCTCACCTTGGGCTGTCTGCCAAACCGCAGTTCATATGATGTCTTACCAAGGTAAGCTCTAAGAAAGATGCGGTTGGCCAGATAGCAAGCCGTGTTCATGGCTTTAGCCCAAAAACGCCTAGGAGTCCTGTGCTCATCGAGCATCGTCCTGGCCATCTCGACTAGCGTGCGGTTCTTTCGTTCCACAACGCTGTTCTGTGGGGGAGTGTAAGGAGAGGAAAACTGATGGTCAAGACCTTGATCACTATAGAAGCTGACGAACTGAGAGTTCTTGAACTCAGAGCCGTTGTCAGAGTGAATTGCTCGCATCTGACCATTGTTCTCATTCTTCAGCTTCAAAACCAGGTCATGAACAAACTGAAAAGTTTCATCCTTAGACTCCAAAAAGAAAACCCACGAGAATCGAGAGAAGTCATCAACAATGACAAGCGCGTACCACTTCCCACCGACTGAGCGTACCCGAGCTGGACCGATAGTGTCCAAGTGTAAAAGCTCGCCCGGATACGAAGTCATCACCTGAGTCACAGGTGAGTGAGAAGCGGCAACCATTTTCCCATGACGACAGGGATGACACACTAGATCTTTCTCCAATTTAAGCTTGGGCAATCCTCGGATGAGGTCCATAGAGCTTAACCTGACTAGCATATCAAAACTCAAGTGACCTAACCTCCTATGCCACTTCTAGAGCTCAGAAGAAGATCCATCTATCAAACAGCGAGAAGGACCAAAAGAACTAGAGAAGTCAATTCGAAAAACTTTACCGAATGGTAAAATCTGGCAAATCAAGGACCCTCTAGAATCAACTACAGAAGAATTGCCCTTCTTAAAACGCACTTCCAAACCATCCTCAAGAAGTTGCGAAACAGAAATCAAATTGAAGTTAAAATTTTTAACCAAAGCAACATTCTTCAAAGAGAAATGATCTGAAATGCGAATTGAACCAATGCCACTTACATTTCCTTGACCACTGTTCCCGAATGTGATGTACTCTTTGGAGCTCGGGGGAGTGAGACTGGAGAACCATCTGCGATGTCCCGTCATGTGGTGGGAGCATCCTGAGTCCATGATCCAAACGTCCTCCAGTCCCCGATCCTGCACAATCAGTGGCTGTAAGTGGGAGCAAATGGTCCGGCACCAGGTTTAGCAAAGGAGCTAAACCAGTGTCGAGCCATCTGCTCAAAAGACGGAAAGCAGAAATCATCATGAAAGTTTGGACCAAAACGTGGCTCAAAGCGCGGTCCTCGGTTCTGCCTAAAGCCTCGGCTACGTGGTCCAGAACCGTAGCCAAAACGGCCTGGAGCTCTGCCGGAACGACTACCACCAACTGGAGCACGGGCAACAAAGTCGTCTCCTCTACCACCACCTACACGACGCGGCCTGGCCTCCAGCCTCTCCCCGCGTCGAGGAACACGTAGTTTACCACCCTGCTGGTAAAACTGCTCCTGACCACCACGAGCCATCTCTGCTCTCTCAACCCGCTTCCTCCTGAAGAAAAACTCCGCAAGATGCCCGTCTCTCTGACAGTACTCACAATAATAGGTGGGCTTCTTCGGATGTGGTTGAGGCTTGGGGTTCTTGGGCTTAGTGGTGATTGGTGTTGTCTTCTTGGGTTGAGAGGGTCCAGGAAGAGATTCTAGATGGGTGTGAAGGTGTTTGGGCTTGGGAACCCAGATAGGTTTCTTGGGTGGAGCTTTTGGTGGTTCATGGATTACTCCATCCTTGGGCTGACAAGCCTGGGAGGACTCATTGGAGTGAGTCTTAGGGTATCTCTACTCAGGAGTCATTTTACTCCACTCCACTTCCTGGCTAATGGCACTCTCAAAGTCAGCCTTGGTGTAGGTGTAACCTACCCCAAACTCATCCTACCTCTTGAACTACTGGATCATCATGTCGAGCTGTGGCTCTCTGGCACCGATCCAACTCAGGATAGAATGGAGGTAAAAGTTCTCATTCTGAGAATCAGCTAGCTCCTCTCTCAAGGAAGCTAGTACCTCCACCTGAGACAAGCAGGTCTCACACTCGCTATCTATCTCGACAGACTTCTCAGCTTTTAGCTTAATTAACTCAAGTCTAAGAGACAGACAGTTCTCACAGACAGTGGGTGGAACTTACAGTGTCTCAAGCTCTAGCCTAGTCTGCGCAAGCTCAGCTCTCAACCTCTCCAAATCACCCAAATGCTCATTGCCCTTGGATTTCATCTCAGCTAAGGTAGCTAGATGAGATGGGCAATCAACACAGGGTGCGACGACAGTGGCTTTAGCATCTTTCAGCTCCAGCTGAGCGCTTTCAAGCTCAGTGGCCAAAGCGTCCCTCTCATCAACCCTTTCTGTGTACTTGGACTTCAGAGTCGACAAGTCACACAGAAGCACCTCACATTTCAGACACTCACTGCTATCACCCAAGCAAGGGGAAGAAGATAGACTCTCAATTCTACCGTTGGCTACGGCAAGCTCACTCTCTAACTCATCTATCCTCTTCTTGGCCCCCCTAAGCAGTTTTTCCTGATACTTTAACTCTTGACGATTGCTCTCAAGTAAATCAACGATCTCGCGCTCATAGGATGATACCTTTTCGTTGTTGTCGTCGTCGGAGTCATCGGAGGAGCTCTTTTCTTCCTTATCCCCAAGAGCCATTGAACAGAAGCTCTTGCGGAATCTTGGGCGCTGGTGTGAACGGCTCTTCGGCTTGTCTCCGAAGGCCATGAAGCAGAGGCCCGCCGGATCGTCCTTGTCCTTCCCCTTCCTGATGGCGATCTCCTCATCGCTTGAGCTCGATGAAGAGGAAGAAAACGTGTACCGCTTGGAGTAGCTCTTCTCCATTTCGGTGAAGAAGGCCTTGTCGCGCCTCTTGTTCTCTCGCCGGTAGTCCTTCAGGGCCTTCTTGAAGAATCTTGTCTTCGGTTTGCCCTTGTTGAAGGAAGAGCTGTCGTGCTTGCTGGAGTCGTGGAAGCCACCACCACCGCCTTTCTTGTGACCATTGCGCTTGGGGCAGTCGGCGATGAAGTGTCCTGGATCACCACACTAAAAGCACCCGGATTTGTGCCGTGTCTTTTGAACATTCTCTTGTCATAGACACGACGCACCCGGTTGTTAAAAAGACACAAATCATCATCACCCAACAACTCAAGCTAGTCCTCAGTGATAGACATCAAAGAGAACCCAGCACAGCTCACAGAAGAGGGATCAACAGAAGGTGTAGCAAGGGCCAGAGATTTCGATCCAGAACCATTGAGATTTGATCTCAGCTGGAGATCAACCTCAGTAGCCTTCAGCTTGCTAAACAGCTCAGAGATGGTCAAGGTATCATAAGAAGTACTCTCAATGATAGAAGATACCTTGATTTCCCAGATCTTTGGGTCCAAGGTATGGAGAACCTTGAGCGCCTGCTCGTGATCTGAGACTAACTGAGCACCCTCAGCCTTGTTGTCCCGAAGCTTGTTAATGATCGATTGGAAACGACCAAACAAAGCTTCAACAGATTCACCCGGCTTCTGTGTGAAATTCTCATATTCAAGCCGGTAGGTCTGATAGAGCCGAGCCTTGATCTGTGTTGTTCCCTCATGGTGTGCCTTGAGGGTAGCCCAGATCTCTCTCGTAGTAGAGAGATGGCTCACACGCTCAAACTCAGTGGGACCTAAACCTGAGAAAAGAATGTTCACAGCCTTACTGTTGCTCAGATGCTGAGCAATGATACCAGCAGTACCATGCTCAGCGACTAGCAATGTGACAAACGTGGTGTGAACGCAAATGTCCCAAATGTCCAAACCCTGGCTCATGAGATAGGCTCGCATGCGAGTCTTCCAATAGTTATAGCCATAGGCTTCCAAGGACGGGACCTTGCCAGGAGACGTCATGGTCACTACTGGGGTTTAGAACCGGTTAAGGTATGGAAAAACCCTAACCTCGCTCTGATACCACTTGTAGGACCGAAAGTAGCGACTAGAGGGGGGGGTGAATGGGCGCCTAAAAATTCTTTCGAATCAATGGCCTGCTCCCAATACCCAACACACCTCTAAAGACTAAACAGCACAGAAAGAACAGATCGCCTAAGTCTAAAGGTATCTAACCTAGAAGCAACTGTTGATAAAATAGAGAAATGCCAATGTAGTGCTAATAGTCAGATAAATAGTATACAAAAGACAAGGCAAGATAAACTTCTCAGTACAAATGCGCAGAGAGTGAAGTGAGAAGTTACCGTTCGAAATTTGTCTCCTGTTCGAATCTTGGCGAAGCCTGCTTCGCTGGTCGAAGCCTGCTTCGCAGTGTCGAAGCCTGCTTCGCTGGGTCGAAGCCTGCTTCGGAGGTCGAGGTCTGCTTCGAATGACGAAGTCTACCGAGGAGGTTTGGTCTAACCTAGTTCGAGGTGGCAAAAGACCGAAGATGCTTCGAAGCTAAGTACGGAAGTATCGAAGCTAGCTTCGAACCAAGTGCTTCGAAGCCTATCCTTCGAACAGAATGCTTCGAACACAATGCACAAACAAACAACCTTCAAAAAGAGAAGCGAAGGCTGACACGCGACAGGGAAACCAAAACGAAGCCTACACTCTACCTTCGAACAAACGCACCAAGACCTTCGAAAATGACAGCAGACAGAAACTCACGTCGAGCGAAGTTTAACAGAAAGATAAGCTTTGAAGCCAACTTCGAAACCTGTCGATGTATGGACTTCGAAGAGCTCAAGTCGGAGTACCTTCGCACAGACGTTCGAAGTATGATACGCTGACAGTTCAAAAGGTACTTCGAAGCTAGCAACTCAGAACACAAAATGAAGTTCGAAGTTCAAACGAAGCCCTCGAGGATATCAGATCAAAGCCTGCCTCACGGAGCTGAGGGGCTTCGAACAGAGAAGGGGCTTTGCCAGAGAACAGCCAGAAAAGGGACTTTAGTCCTGTCAACTCGAATCAAAAAGCTGTGCAGTAAAAGCAAAATAGAGTACTAGTGTACTGTTGCTACAGGAAGTAGTACTACTTGCTACAGGCAAGAACTAGTACTCTTCACGATGAATAGAAGCAACAGAGACACAAAACCCACGGAATGAAATCGCTGCGCACAACAAACGAAGCTTCAGTTCCAGAGAAAACGCTGCACACTCCATGATAAAACCAGAAAAATAAAATCTCACTATATCAAGAAGAACAGAGAGGACGCAGGAATCCAAATGGAACGAACAGGAACCTGGCGGGGCATCAACAAGAGAGGAGAGAGAAAGTGCAAGAGACAAAATGACCCAAAGGAGTAAGAATTGATTTCAGCCAAAAGGGTAGTCGAACCCTAGGGATTGGGGCCCTATTTATAGGCTGCCCAATGGCCTAGAATATTCCACCAGCCCCTTAGGGTTTTTACAGACTCTAAAAATAAAGAAAAAGACTCAACTGCCCTTAGGAATTTTTACAGACACGACTGACTGACTGTGGGCCTAGAGATACAGATGACTTATCCGGAAGCTAAGCTTTCGTAGCGACTATGGCTTCTCTTCTGGACAGTCCGATACAGAATCAACGGTTGTCAGTTTTGCGGCGAAACTGACAAAGCCTCCACCGACTTTGCACCAGGTACCCGGATTGGGCCGGCCCGACTCCGCAGCTCTCTTAGCCCAGCAATCGCTCACCGCCCGTGTACCTGAGTCAATCCTGGTCAACAGCCCAGTGGGTCTTCTGCTGCTCCTGGCCCATGTACCGGATTGGGCCAGCCCGACTTCGTAGCCTCCTCTGCCCGACAGTCGCTTGCTGCCCATGTACCAGAGTCACCCGCGGCCCATGAAACAGCAGATTTCTTCTTCTTCTGTCCTCTTTGACTATCGTTGACAATGACTCATCAGTTTTGGAGCCATGAGGCCCACGCTATTCAGCATGGCTCCTCACTCCAGACCTTCATCCTCCTCGTAGTAGACAGGCTCTGGTGGTGTAAGTCAACGGGGGTGAGTACAAACGTACTAAGCAAGCCACCGAATGCAAATATAATGTAGAGTAATAACAAGGGAGATAGTGGCTAATTTTGCGGAAGAGCATAATTTGTAAAGCAATTAAATGTGAACAATTTATTAGTACTGAAACGTAAACATGTGTATGCATCATCATCTTATAACTCGAGGGGTACAGTCAGCGCCACCTCGCTCAACAGTCCTTACATGCCATGAATAACTCAACCATTCAAACAATAGTAAACTAACTGCGAGTAGTCACACAACCCGCCCTTGACCGTGGGCTCGGCTTTTCGAAAAGATTAAATACTCTGATCAGAGATGTACCACTGTACCCACAAGGCACGCACTCATCACTTACACCAAAGTGTAACGAGATGACCCATACCACGGGAACTCGTGCCAAAACCTTCCATATGGTCCTCCTCGACCCGACAGCACCCTCTTATGGGTTTCGTATCGTGTCTCGACGCGTCGAGCCTCACCATAATCCCCCCTTGAGCCATGTCGGTACAAGTCACACGCAGGTTGCCCCTTGCCCCCTCCACTATGGTGCATCGAGTCGGATTGTTCCATACTTCCAGTTAGGACTTACCTAATAGACTTGTGGTTGGTACAGAAATGCTTTGCAACAGATCCCACAGACCGGTCCTTTTAGTGCCCCGGGTGCGACAAACCAATGCCCTTGCTTGCACCCGGAACCCACCATACTTATAACATAGCCAACTCCAACAGAGTCCAGAGACGAGAATAATGGGGAAATTCATATAACAGATTCCAACTATCTATGACACATTCTTTTTATCCTATAGCAGTTGTGCCGGTACATTGGACACTAGCTAATACTTGTATCGTAGAGTGACAAGGAGTGAGAGAGAGGGAAGGGAGCGGCGCCGACATGTTGGCCCCACCTGTCAGTGGCTGGCGGTCGAACTGGGCCGGGCTCAGCGTAGATTGGAGGTTTGCGGCCCAATACTATTTAAAATGTATTTTCGAGTTAAAATAATTTCAGTAATTCAATTATTTGATTAAGGGTTGGATCACTCTTGATAAAAATTTGTAAAAATTCCTGAAATCATGTTTTGGCCTCTAGTTTATCCCATAAATCTTCCAAGTCCAAATTTTGAATATTTATCTCTGTTTTGGCTTTAATAGGGCTTTTTTAGTATTTTCTTTAATAATAAAATTCAGAAATTTCTTTAATAATATTTTTCTTTTCTTTTATTTTCTTTTAATTCTTGGGGTGTTACAATCCTATCCCCCTTACAGAGAATCTCGTCCTCGAGATTCAGATCAATCCTCAAATAGCTCAGGATGTTGTGCCTTGAGTTCCTCCTCTTTTTCTCATGTAGCTTCCTCTACGGGATGATTGCTCCATTGAACTTTGCAGAAGCGGATGATGCGACTTCTGGTGGTCCTTTCCTTGACTTCCAAAATCTTGATGGGCTTTTCCACATAGGTCAGATCCTCTTGAACATTCAACTGTTGTAGGTTCACTTTCTCCGTCGGGACTCAAAGACACTTCTTGAGTTGGGACACATGAAACACATCATGTACCCCAGCTAGTGAGGGTGGTAGTTCCAACTAATAAGCGACTTTGCCTTGGCGTCGAATAATGGGAAAAGGTCCAACATATCGAGGGGCCAACTTTGCTCTCATGTTAAACCATTGAGTACCACGGAGAGGTGTTACTCGAAGGTAGACGTGATCTCCCTCTTCAAAGGCTAAATCTCGACGATGATTGTCCGCATAGCTCTTCTCTCAAGATTGGGCGGTCTTTAGTCGGTCTCTGATAACCCGTACCTTCTCTTTGCCTTCTCGAAGGATGTCTGTTCCAAATACTTGGGATTCACCAGTTTGATCCCAAAGTAGAGGCGTCCTACACTTTCGTCCATATAGGGCTTCGAACGGGGACATATGTAGACCGACTTGATAACTGTTGTTGTACAAAAACTCAGCGTACGGTAAACTCTTGTCCCAAGTTGCTCCAAAATCCAAGACGCATGCTCGTAGCATATCCTCCAATATTTGATTCACCCTTTCCGTTTGTCCATCTATCTGAGGGTGGTAAGCAGTGCTGAAGTTTAGTCTAGTTCCCATCTCCTCCTGAAGGTTCTTCCAGAAACGAGAGGTAAACTGACTTCCTCTATCAGACACTATTTTCTTAGGTACTCCATGAAGACACACAATGCGGGCCATATACAATTCCGTGAGTTTCGGGCCACTAAAGGTTGTCTTGACGGCTATGAAGTGTGCTACTTTCGTTAGCCGGTCAATGATTACCCAGATAGAATCATACCCAAGCTGGGTCTTTGGGAGTCCGGTGATGAAGTCCATTTCGATCTCTTCCCATTTCCATTCAAGCACTTTAAGTGGTTGTAACAGTCCTGTAGGTCTCTGATGTTCTGCCTTTACTCGTCTGCAGGTGTCACATTCTGCTACGAACTGAGCAATCTCTTTCTTCATGCTAACCCACCAATAGTGTTCCTTCAGGTCCTGGTACATCTTGGTACTCCCGGGATGGATGGAGTACAAAGTATCATGGGCCTCCCTTAGGATAAGGGTCTTTATTTCAGGTTTATCCGGCACACATATCCGGGTTCCAAACCATATGGTGCCATTCTCGTCCTCTGAAAATCCTGGGGCTTTACCTTGCCTCATGTTCTTCTTTATGTCTGCTATATCCGGGTCTTCTAACTGAGCCTCACGGATCTGCTCAAATAGAACCGGTTGGGTCTCCAAGGTGGCCAGGTATGCTCCGGTGGTTAACCCGAGATTCAACTTTTCCATCTCCTTATATAGCAAAGGCGCGTGATCCTGAACCACGATGGCGGTGCAGTATCCTTTACGACTTAATGCATCAACTACCACGTTTTCTTTTCCGGGGTGGTAGTGGATACCTAAGTTGTAGTCCTTTATTAATTCCAACCATCGTCTTTGCCTCAGATTGAGGTCCGGCTGCTTGAAGATGTACTTCAAACTCTTATGATCCCTAAAGATCTCACAGCGATTTCCGACCAAATAATGCCCCCATATCTTAAGGGCGTGCACCACGGCGGCCAATTCCAAATCGTGGGTCGGGTAATTCAACTCATGGGGTCTCAACTGTCAAGAGGCATATGAAATAACTTTCCCATCTTGCATAAGAACACATCCCAATCCTTGGCGAGATGCGTCGCAATAAACATGGAAGTCCTTCCTGATATCTGGTAGGGTCAGTATGGGTGCTGACACCAGCCGGGTCTTGAGGGTGTGAAAACTTTCCTCGCACTCGGGAGTCCATTCCAACTTCTCTCCCTTCTGCAATAACTTGGTCATAGGCTTGGCTATCTTGGAAAAATTCTCGATAAATCTCTGATAATATCCGGCCAAACCCAGGAAACTTCGTATCTCAGATACGTTTGTGGGTGGCAGCCAATCCGTAACTGCTTCTACGGTGGCAGGGTCCACTGCGATACCTTGCGCAGAGATGATGTGTCCAAGGAACTTTACTTCTGCCGTCCAAAATTTACACTTGCTATACTTGGCCTACAACTGGTGTTCCCTTAGCTTTCCTAAGGTTAACCGAAGGTGAGTCTCGTGCCCCTTCTGATCCTTGGAATAAATGAGGATGTCGTCTATAAAGACCACGATGAATTTATCCAAATACACCATGAACACCTTATTCATCATATTCATAAAGAAAGCAGGGGCGTTGGTCAATCCAAAGGGAATTGTACACTCATATAATCCATAACGGGTGGTAAAAGCCATCTTGGGTATATCCTCCTCTCGAATCCTCAGCTGATGATATCTGGACCGCAGGTCGATCTTAGAAAATACCGTAGCTCCTTTCAGCTGGTCAAAAAGATCATCGATCCTGGGTAACGGGTATTTATTCTTGATGGTCACCTCATTGAAGGCTCGATAGTCCACACACATACGCTTAGCCTTGTCTTCTTTCTTCTCAATGAAGATGACGGGGGCTCCCCACGGAGAAGTGCTAGGTCTGATATAGCCTTTCTTCTCAAGATCCTCCAGCTACTGCTTCATCTCAGCTAACTCATTGGCGGCCATCCGGTATGGTCGCTTGTAAATGGGGGTGGTTCCGGGCACTAAGTCAATCCGGAACTCGATGTCCCTCTTGGGTGGCATCCCAGGTAAATCCTCCAGAAACACGTCCGGGTAATCGCAGACTACCGGTATCTCTTCCAAAGTAATCTGGTGTAGACTTGGTCTTCCGAACTTTAGGCTTGGCATCTGAAATGTGACGGCAGTCCCTTCTTCACTATTCATAGTCACTTGTCTCCGGGCACATCTTATCACTCCCTGGTGTTTATTTAGCCAGTCCATTCCTAGAATGAGGTGCAAGCCTTGGCATTCTATTAGCATGGGGTCAGCCCAGAATATTGTGCCGTGGATATCTACCCATACCTTTGGACTATAGGATTGGGCTAGAGTTTGTTTCCCAGGGGTGACTATTAGCACGGCTTTCGGTAGTTCACTTATATTTAGGTTGTTCTTTTCCACAAAAGCCATTGATATGAAGGAGTGCGTAGCTGCAGTGTCAAATAAAACCACTGCAAGTGCTGAATGTACCATGAACTTACCCATCACAATCTCGGGTGTGCCCTGGGCTTCTTCGGCGGTGACGTGGTTGATGCGGGCGCGGATGGCGGGGTTTGTTGCGACTCCTTGTGCGCGCTTGGGGTGGGGGCACTGGTGGGAGTAGTGTCCCTCCTGGCGGCAGTTGAAGCATACCACAGGCTTGCCGTGCTTGTTGCGCAGAATCTCCGCCTTCTTGTCCGGGGTGGTTGGGGCAGCTGGTGCAGCGGGAGCGGGGCAAGACTGTCCGGCTCCGGCGTTGGTGGCGGGTGGTGCCGGACGATACACTGGGCGGGGGTGGTATTGTGGCGCTGGTGGGGGAGGTGTGAAACGGGGCCTTTGTGCCATGCCTTGATTTTTCCTGAAGGCAATCATTCTCTTCTTTTTTAGGACGACCTTATTCTGCTAGGTCTCCTGAATGATAGCTTTATTCACCAACTTTTGAAAGTTGGCGTAATCCCCGGAGATGAGCTGAAGGGTCAACTCATCCTTCAGTCCCCGGAGGAACTTTGACTGCCTGGCCGTATCGGTACAGACCTACTCAGGTGGGTACCGAGCCAACCTGTTAAACTCGTGCAGGTACTCAGTGACGGTCTTGCTCCCTTGTTGCATTTCCCGAAACTCCTGTTGCTTCTGGGCGATGATGCTGTCGGGGACATGAGCTGCACGGAAGGCAGTAGAGAACTCCGCCCAAGTATGGACGTGTCCCTCGGGCAAGGTCTCGCGCAGATTGTCCCACCATTCTGCGGCGGGTCCATGGAGCTAGTGGGCGGCGAAAGCCACCCTCTCTTGCACAGTGCAGGTCAGCAGGTCTAGCTTCTTCCCGATGGTTCTCAACCAATCCCCAGCCTCCACGGGGTTGGTGGTGCTCGAGAAGGTGGGTGGGCGGATTCAGAGGAACTCCGAGAGCTAAGAGGCGGGACCGGGAGCTGGAGTGGCGGGGCGAGGCAGCTCGGGCTGTTGGTGGAGGCGGAAGAATTGATCCTGCTGCTATTACATCTGCTGCTGCTGCTGCATCTGGTTTAGCAGTGCAGCGACCAATTGATTTTGATTGGCCATCATGTCGGCCAGAGTGGGGTGGTTGGCGACTGGGGCTTGCCTTTGACCGGTTGCTCCCCATTGGGCCAGGTTGCCGTTGTCCCCTCTGTTTTGGGGAGCGTCGGAACCTTGAGTGTTAGTCATCCTGAGTTTCCAAAATAGATAACATCTTCTTAGGGGGAATGATACTAAGCTTTATTTCAAAATGTCGATGTTGTGATTACATTTATTGTCTTTTATTTTAATCTTCACTCATGCCTTATATTTGACATGAGTGACAATACAATTCAAAATGATAGAAAGAAAACAATCAATCGTGAATACTACGTCTATGGCAGCTCAGGGGTCGGCTTGATCATGGGCTCGATGGAGATGGTCGGGGAAGTGGAACTGGAAGGTCCGGCGGGAGGTGCGCTGCGGGAAATCCTCTTGGGCCTCACGGTGGGGATCCGAAGCGATTTCCGCTTGCGAGGTGGAAGGGGTGCGATCTCCTCGATATCCTTCTTTAACTCCTCAATCTGATGGCGAAGTTGAGGATTGTTGGCGACGCGCTGCCGTAGGAGCTCATTCTGGCGCCGTAACTCCTCTGCCTCGATAGCCAATCGGTGTCCCTACTGGATGCGGCGATGAAGATCTCCGTTCTCGTAGTTCAGATCCTCAGAGGAGTGTCGGTAAAAGTCGATCGTGTCGCGCTGTCTGTTGGCATCCTGTAGTGCCTCATACTGGAGCTCGTCCATCGCCTTCAACAGGCGCACGGTGTGTCCAACCGCAGAGTGGCTCTGGGAGAGCGTGTTGACGTAGTCACTGTGTGGACTCCCTGGAGTACGAAGGGGCACAAAGTGATAATCCGTGTCGTAGAGCTCACTGTCGTAGATCATCCAAAGCTCGGTGAGAGCCTGGAGGGCGGTGCACTGGCTGGCAACTAGGAAGGTAGGTCCTCCGCCTCGATAGGTATGTGCTGTCTGCGGGGAGGGCTGGATGATGATGGTGACCTTGCAGTAGCTTTCTTCCTCGTCGGGGAAGACTCCATGGAACATCGGCTCGTGCTCAAATCCGAGGAAACCAACGAGCATGCGCAGCTCGCGGATGAATCCGGCCTCGTCGCGAAGGTTCCTGCTCATTTTTCGGAGCAGCATCTACAAAAAGAGAGAAAATTTTTGTAAAAACCTCGGAAGATGAGAGGATAAGTAATTTTGTAAGAAAATATGGTTAATATAACTCCTAGGGTCAGGTCTGTTTGGCTTCCTACAGTCAAGTCAGCTCTGATACCATCTTGTCACGCCCCGTTTAATAAATCAGGACTTTATTGAAATTCCATAGAAAATCAATAAACCAGGACATTCATCATGTGACCACGTACAAATACGAGCAATCATTCACGGTTCGTACACCGTATTAGTACAAAAGTGAATAAAGGTGAAGAGAAACTAATAAAACAAAGGGTCCTAAATGAACGCCTCCTTCTAGTCTCGCCTTGACTAGGTCGCTACTCCAGACCTTCATCCTCCTTGTAGTAGACGGGCTCTGGTGGTGTAAGTCAACGGGGGTGAGTACAAACGTACTAAGCAAGCCACCGAATGCAAATATAATGCAGAGTAATAACAAGGGAAATAGTGGCTAATTTTGCGGAAGAGCATAATTTGTAAAGCAATTAAATGTGAACAATTTATTAGTACTGAAACATAAACATGTGTATGCATCATCATCTTCTAACTCGAGGGGTACAGTCAGCGCCACCTCGCTCAACAGTCCTTACATGCCATGAATAACTCAACCATTCAAACATTAGTAAACTAACTGCGAGTAGTCACACAACCCACCCTTGACCGTGGGCTCAGCTTTTCGAAAAGATTAAATACTCTGATCAGAGATGTACCACTGTACCCACAAGGCACGCACTCATTACTTACTGAGGAGCCATGCTGAATAGCGTGGGCCTCATGGCTCTAGAAGTGATGAGTCATTGTCAACGATAGTCAACGAGGACTGAAGAAGAGAAGAGATCTGCTGTTTCATGGGCCGCGTGTGACTCAGGTACACGGGCAGCGAGCGACTGTCGGGCAGAGGAGGCTGCGAAGTCGGGCTGGCCCAATCCGGGTGCATGGGCCAGAAGCAGTAGAAGACCCACTGGGCTGTTGACCAGGACTGACTCAGGTACACGGGCGGTGAGCGATTGCCGGGCTGAGAGAGCTGCGGAGTCGGGCCGGCCCAATCCGGGTACCTGGTGCAAAGCTGGTGGAGGCTTTGTCAGTTTCGGCGTAAAACTGACAACCGTTGATTCTGTATCCGACTGTCCAGAAGAGTAGCTTCCGGATATGTCATCTGTTACTCTAGGCCCACAGTCAGTCAGTTGTGTCTGTAAAAATACCTAAGGGCAGTAGAGTCTTTTTCTGTATTTTTGAGTCTGTAAAAGCCTAAGGGGCTGGTAGAATATTCCTAGTGTTGGGCTGCCTATAAATAGCACCCCAATCCCTAGGGTTTGGACTACCCTTTGTGCTGAAATCAAATCCACCTTTTTGGGTCACTTTGTCTCCCTTCTCTCTCCTGTGTGCGCCGCCATGGGCTTCCCTCTCACTGTTCTTGCATTATTTTGTCTCAAATCAGTTGGATGCATTTAATCCTTGGTCTCCTGTGAATTTATTGCTTGCATCTTGTTCGGTTTGGGAAGTTAATGCCTTGGGCACGAGCTGGTGATTTTATTTCTTGGGGAGAAGCTTCTTCTGTTGCTTGTGTTCTTCACGGTGGGAGTACTAGTTCTTGCTGTTGCAAGTAGTACTGCTTTGCTGTAGCTACAGCGTTCTGTAGCAGCTTTTCACCTTCTATTGCCCAGCTTTTTGATCGAAGCTGACAGTCCTTTTACCTTTTTCTGGGTGTGTCTGGCGAAGCTCATTTCAGTGCGAAGCCCCTCAACTCCGTGAGGCAGGCTTCGATCGAACCTCTTTAAAGGCTTCGCTCAGACTTCGAACTTTGGTTTTTGTGTCTGAGTTGCTAGATTCGAAGTTCCTCCTGTATGGACAGCATCGCATACTTCGAACTAGCATACTCCGAATCTATCTGTTCGAAGTGCACACTTCTTTAGGTTTCGAAGTTGGGTTCGAAGGTTGTCTGTTCTGATAGACTTCGCTTGAATTTCTTTGTGGCGTGTCTGCCTTCGTTTCTCCTCCGGAAGTTTTCCCTTTTCGAAAATAGAGTGTAGGCTTCGGACTTGATTTTCTGTCACGTGACAGACTTCGCCCCTACGTTCGAAGGTTGTCTGTTTGTGTGTTCGAAGCTTTGTGTTCGAAGTTTCGCGTTCGAAGATTTAGCTTCGAGGCTTACGGTTCGAAGTACGTTCGAGGTCTTGTCTTCGAAGTGCATACTTCGAAGCAGGCTCCGGCACTGTTTTACTTCGCTCCGAAGCTCGTAAGTCGAAGCTGTGTGCGAAGACTTGTCTTCGAAGTGCATACTTCGAACCAAGCTCCGGCACCGTTTTTTTCTTCGCTCCGAAGTACTCTTCGCTTCTTATCACTTCAAACTAGCCTAGACAGTGACACCTTCGGACAGACTCCGTCACCAACCTCCGAAGCATACCTCGACGTGCGAAGGGGGCTTCGCCAAGTCCCGAACAGGAGACAACTTTGGACAGTAACTTCTCATTTCACTTCTTACATACTTAGATCATTTCATTGAGAAGTGTAGGCCTGTTATAATTTGTTCATCTGCCTAGTTGCACCACTTTAGTTTTACACTGTCTATCATCAGATGCTTCTAGGTTAGAAACCTTTAGACTTAGGCCTTCTGTTTATTTTCTGCTGCGTAGTATTTTTTGAGATGCGTTGGGTATTGGGAACAGGCCATTGATTCGGAAGAATTTTTAAGGCGCCCATTCACCCCCCCTTCTGGTCGCTACTTTCGGTCCTACACTTACACCAAAGTGTAACGAGATGACCCATACCACGGGAACTCATGCCAAAACATTGCATATGGTCCTCCTCGACCCGACAACAACCTCTTATGGGTTTCGTATCGTGTCTCGACACGTCAAGCCTCACCATACCCCCCTTGAGCCACGTCGGTACAAGTCACCCGCAGGTTGCCCCTTGCCCCCTCCACTATGGTGCATCGAGTCAGATTGTTCCATACTTCCAGTTAGGACTTACCCATCAGACTTGTGGTTGGTACGGAAGTGCTTTGCAACAGATCCCGCAGATCGGTCCTTATAGTGCCCCGGGTGCGACCAACCAATGCCCTAGCTTGCACTCGGAACCCACCATACTTATAACATAGCCAACTCCAACAGAGTCCAGAGACGAGAATAACGGGGAAATTCATATAACAAATTCCAACTATCTACGACTCATTCTTTTTATCCTATAGCAGTTGTGCCGGTACATTGGGCACTAGCTAATACTTGTATGATAGAGTGACAAGGAGTTAAGGCTCAAATAAGCATGGCTTGGGCTTGCACAGAAGGACGGGGATCTAATAAATATAAGTGTAGGGCTTGATATTTGACTAAGGCAATATTATCCTATGATTTATAGCGATAATTTATTAAAACATCGGCTCAATGATGATCAAAATGGGGGTTGTGACTTGCCTTGATCAGCAAATGGGGAAGGTGGAACCTCGGCATAAAACTCCGGCTCCTCGACAAACTCGTAGTCTTCTCGACACGGAAAAAGTAAATAAAACATTCAATAAAGCATCACGAAACATAATCATACAAATTTTATGACTTAAATATGTTATTTGAGAGTTATTATTCTGGAGTTATATTTAATAACATTAAAGGTTAAATTTTAGGGGTTTTTCCTGATTTATTTCATGAGTTATTAATTTATCCCTAAGGGGTTTTTATTTATTTAATTGATAAGATTATTTTGGGCAATAGTAACATAGTGTTTTTATAGCATTAATGTGTAGAGAATAAATGCTGAATTTAATAAAATTGGAATGGTGAAATTTGGAGTTAAAATGAGCAAGTTATGAATTTTCAAAGTTTAAATCAATTCCTGGAATTTTATTTAAACTGGAAATGGGTTTTAGTCCACTGTGAGCCAGGCCCACGGTGGACAGGTGCACTGTGCGCTTGAACCGGGTCAACCAGGACCATCGGATCTGGATCCAGTGATAGGGCGCGAGGCGGGAAGGTTTAAATGAAATTGGACGACCACGATTAAATCATACCGAAACGGTACGCGTGGCCGCTCGAGATTGCTTCGGGGTTTTAAGTGGCGATCGACGGCCGAGAGGTCTCGATGCCATTTTGACCAGATCAAGGGCCAGGATTAGATCCCGAAGGGACTTAATCTGGGCCCTCCGATTGGGATCGTACGGCTAGAGTGCCGTCCGACACAGCACGGGCGTAAGGGGCACGTACCCCCTTCGTCTCCGGCTCCGGCGGCCTCGGGTGCGGCGGCGACGGTGGCGACGGGGGCCTACGGGCCTAGCTTTATGCGAAAATGGAAAGAGGAGGGGATGTCGGTCAGGACCGTACCTTCGACGGCGAAGAAGGAGGTCCGGAGGTGACCAACAGCGAGGGTAGATGGCGAAGGGGTCTCGGGCGGTCGACGGTGACTGTGATCCAGCGCGTTCCACGGCCAACCGAAGGGTGGCCGAGGATGGCTGGGCTCCTGCGGTCACGACGGTGGCGACGGCTAGGGCAGAGGGGGCCGGAGTCGACGGCGAGCGGCGGCCGGAGTTGAAACAGAGGAAAAATCCGAAGGAATAGCTAAGGGGCTCGGGAGCGCGTGGCTAACTGTGAGGGTGTGAGGCCTCGGCTACGGTGGTCGGAGGGGGTTTTATAGGGGGGTCACCGGCGTAAGAGAGGAAAGGAACATAGGGTTCCCATGAACTCCGGCGAGGTTCCAATTCCCCTCAGATAAGCTTCCATATACCCGATTACGCGTGGCCTATAGGTGGAAAGGGATCGTGGGGGTCCAGGGAAGGGTGTCCGAGGCAGATCCAGCCGGATCGGGGCGGCCGACAGCGAGGGAAGGAAAGGGGGTCGCCGGAAGGAAAGGGGAGCGATCCCCTTCCATCGGGGAAGGCTCCAGCAATCAACCCTTCAGTTCTAGCCACCAAGTCCAATGACGACTTCGAACTGGCCTTCGATCCTCCAAGTAGTCCCGTGCTCGTCCGCCGATAGGGCTTCGGAGGTAAACTTCACTTGAACTGCATTTTTCATTACCCTCCAAAATTATGCAATACATAATACCTTGTTTTGGCAGTGTCCGCTCCCATGGAGGTGACTCCTCCCGAAGATACTGCTCTTGGGACCTTGACATCTCCTAGGTCGGTTCTAGAAGCTGCGCAGATGGGACCTGGGAAAGGTAAAGGCAAAATGGACCGCTTTCCTGCTCTGAACTCAGGATTAACTCCGTCTGAATCGACAGACGGAGGTCAATCTTCGGAGGGGGGGCAGTCTATCGAGGTCTCCGAAGATGCAGCACAGCGCTCCGACCCTTCGCCGAACGAAGATGACCAAAGGGCTCTGTCTATGCTCCCCCTCCTAGCCCCTTTCCTAGAGCGAAGGACCGGACTTCGGGCCCTGCTCAAGCCTTTTGATCGAGCTAACTGCGAAGTTGGGGTGACCGACCTAGTGGCCATACTTAGCGAAGCTGAGGGTTCGGAGGTCAACGCAGCCTTGTAACGGGCAGCGTACTAGGTACGAAGTATTTACAAAACAAAATTAATTTCAACTTAAGAATAATTCCTCACCTTGCTTTTCCTCTTCACAACAAATAGTTTTGGCTCGAGCTGCAACCGTCTCGAACGAGCGCGAAAGCCTTCGTCTTCAGGAGAGGGTTACTTCTCTCCAGAGGAGTCTTGACGTCTCCGAAGTTGGAATCTCCAGCTTAGAAGAAATGGTTGCAGCGGAGAGGAGGGCCAGACATGGTCTGGAGGCTGCGAATAAAAAGCTCGAAGCCGAACAAATCGTGCTTCGGGCCGAGATAGAGAAAATGCGTGCAGAGCATGCCACGGAGGGGGCCGAGCTAGTTAAGCTTCAAGAGGAGAAGGCGAAAGCCACGGAGGAAGCTAGCAACTTTCTTAGCCAGAAGAGTTCTCTGGCTACGGAGGCAGCTATGCTATCCACTGTGGTAGATGAGCTAACTTCATCAAGGGATGGTTTAATTGAAGATAAGATGAAGTCGGAGAAGGTAGAAGCGGAGGTCATGAACAATATTTTAGGTGTTCTAGAGTACTTTAGTACTCTTTGGACACTGCGTTCGAGTGACAATGTCCCCCTGCTGCGACGGCTAAAGATGATCCAAGGAGCAGCGAAGATGATGAAGACAGCAGACATTCGGTATGGAGAGATCTCTGGCCAAGTAGCTGCTCTCGGAGTACTTCGCTACTACGAAGATCTAGCGCTATCTATAGCACCAGATTCGGGGGCGGCTCCCATTGCCTTCGACGAGAACCAACTACTTAACCCTTCCGAAGATGTGGCCGCAGCTTGGCAAGCCTTCCAAGCTTCATGGAGAGCCGAAGGTCGAACAGCGATCAAGGCTTGGATCAATGAAGGGCATCGCCAAAAACAAGCTCGGTCTCAAGCTTTGAGCATCCAGCCTCCGCTGGACCGACAGGTTTAGTTTTGTTTTAGGAGCTCTACAATGTAAAAATCATGCTTTCATATATTATGAATGAAAATTTATTTATCATGTTTTTAGGCTCCTCAACCTCGTATGGATGTTACCGAAGAACTCCGCCTGCTATGGGCTACCTTCGATCTTTTAAAACTTCATAAACGACCTCGATTTTTGATTCCTCGAGAGAGCTCCGATGCAATTGCGCCCATAATATGTAAAGATATATTATCTTATATTAAAGAGGAAGAAAAAGAAGTTAACTTGGAAGCTTCGTCTTCTGAAGACGTTGAATGGTCCGAGGACGAGGGTATTGCTGAAGAACAAGGAAAGAAGCCTGGAGAACTTCGAAGCTGGGAAAGAAGCCCCGAGCGACTTCGAACTTGGGCTGAACTTCAACAAGAACAAAAAGATTTTCGTGCTTCGAAGGGAGGAAGAAGAACTAAACGTGAAGTTATCAGGACTCCCGGCTCTGGGACTAGTCGTTCCGGCTTTATTGGTAGTTCTAGAGATCGAAGAGGTCTTCGATTCCTTCTTGGCATAGACACAGATTTTTCGTAATGTAATGTAATATGTTCAAATAATAAAGATTGATTTTTAAAATTATCTCCCTACTTCCCAGCCCCTCTTTGGGCGTAAGCAACTTCGAAGTGTAGTCGAAGATGGTTAGGCGCAAAGAAAAAACTTAGGAGTACAATTTTGGAGGTTCGGAGCCCCACAGTAATTTAAAGATTGATTAAAATCTTACAAAATGTCTGACTGCTTAGAGTCATAAAACAGGTAACTTAGTACCTTTTGTTTGAAAGAAGTCACTACGGACGAACTTTTCGGACACTTTAGTGTCCCAAACAATTGGTCACTTTGGACTCTTTTCACAGATGTTCGAAGCTTATCAGCTCAAACTCTGTTTTTTTTGGCCTCCTTCAGCTCTTTTTGTGAATGCTATCAAACCGGTGGTTTGGAATTCGCAGTGGTCTCCTTGGACTCTTTTTACGGATGCTTTCAAGCCGGAGCATGGAATTCGTATTATTTGGTCTCCTTCGACTCATTTTACGGATGCTTTCAAGCTGGTGGCTTTGAATCTGTTTTTCTGTGACTTTCCCACCTCGTCGGAAGCTTCGAACCAGTGGCTCAAAGTCTGAAAAATTGGTTCAAATTAATGACACTTCCCTCCCAGCCAATTTCGTTCTTCCAGTGCGTCCACTAGAAGTAGGAAGTGTTTGAGAGGTAGGCATTATCTGAACCATGAACTTTATTAATTTAGAAGGTGTTTACAAATGGTTACAAGGAGCCCCTATGCGAAATATCGCTTTAAGTGCTCTGCATGCCATGTATGCGTTAACTCTTCCCCTTCTAAATTAGCTAACTTAAAAGAACTAGGGCGTCCTGAGGGGAGAATTATGTATGGACCTTCCCACTTATTCACTAGTTTCCCAGGTGCTATAATGCTTCGCAAAACAAGATGACCCGGCTTAAGTTCATTAAGCTTAACCTTTTGGTCAAACCAAGTCTTCGTATGCTGATGATATTTTGACAAATTGGCGACAGCTCGAAGTCTTATTTCTTCTGTTAAATCGAGCGAAGTTTGCCTTTCTGCTTCTACTTCCGGTTCGGTGCTGCGAACGGAACCTCCTTTAAGCTCTGTTGGTCTCATAGCTTCATCTCCGAATAATAGCCTGAAAGGAGTGAAACCCGTGGACCTTGTTTGAGTGGTTCGAATGGTCCATAGAATCTTCGGGAGCTCCTCGGTCCACAATCCTTTTGCCAATCCCACTATTCTTCGATTCAACCCTAACAAGATATTACCATTGGCTCTTTCAACAGCTCCGTTAGACTAAGGATGTCACACTGCAGCGAAGCATAATTGTATGCCAAGATCTTCGCAAAACTTCCTAAAGGGTTCTGCATCAAATTGTGTCCCATTGTCAATTGTGAGCTGCCGAGGCACTCCGAACCGGCATATAATATTTTTCTAGAAAAATTTTGTACATTATTCGAACTGATACTTGTGAGGGGCTCTGCTTCAACCCACTTGGAAAAATACTCAATTCTACCACTGCGAATTTCAAATTTCCTTTTGCTACTGGGAAGGGGCCAATAAGGTCCATGCCCCATCTGGCCATGGGCCACACTGGGGCAATGACTTGAAGAGTTGTTGGCGGACGATGAATTCTTCTTCCCATCCATTGACAACCCTGGCAAGTGTGGACTAAGCTCTCCACATCAGCTACTATTGTAGGCCAATAGAGCCCCTGGCGAAGTGTTTTTCCTGCCAAAGATCGAGGGGCCATATGGCTACCGCAAAGTCCTTCATGAATTCCTCGAAGAATCTCTTGACCTTTGGCTTGAGATATACATCGGAGCAGAGGGGAACATACTCCGGCCTTGTACTACCAAATCTACCACAAACTAGACGTAGGGCTATTATCCCCTAGGGGAGGTCCGAACCAGTATAAATCCTTTCACCCTCTGAGAGAACCCTTCGAGGTTTGTTTTACACACCACATACACACATACAAACATGTGATGTAGCTAACACAATTGCTACAACAATAGCCACCAAGTCAATCTCCCTGACTTCGCGATTAGCTCGAGCCAAAGGCTCTAGCAGAGTCCGAAGCCCGGTCCTTCACTCTAGGAAAGAAGCTAGGAGGGGGAGCATTGACAAGGCTCTTTGATCGTCTTCATTGGGTGAAGGACTGGAGCGCAGCGCAGCGCCGCATCCCCGGAGACATCGGTGGATTGGCCCCCTTCCGCGGATTGGCCTCCGTCTGTGGATTCCAACGGGGTTAATCCATAGTTCGGAGCAGGAAAAGGATCCACTTTCCCTTTACCTTTTCTTGCCCCATTTTTATAACCTCCTCCGGAATTGACTTCGGAGATGTCGAGGTTTCAAGCGCAGTCTTCGCGGCAGGGGTCGTCTCCATGGGGGTTGACCCTGCAAAATCAAAGGTATTATATATTGCATAATTTTGCAAGACACGAAGAAAAAGGTACTCTAATGAGGCTTACCTTCGAAACCCTGTCGACGAACGAGTATGGGACTACTTGGAGGATTGAACGCCCCTTCGAATCCTTCATCGGATTCGGAGTTGGGAACTGAAGGATTAGCTGCTGGAACCTCTCCCGGAACAGCAGTCATCACTTCGTCTGGAACAACAGGCTTCGTGGCAGGGGCCTCTTGGCTTGGCAGGACATTCGAAGTCCCTGCCTGTTCGAGGTTATCTTGCGATGCCGGCATGACCGCTGTGTCACCTGTAGCTGGGACTTCGACATCTACCCGCTCCTCTTCAACTCCGGTAACAAGGTTTATAAAGACCATTTGCATTTCTCTTTCTCCTTCATCCTCAGATGAATCTAAAGACGAAGTAGCGGACTTGGAAGGGGCCACGTTCTTGGGTTTATGGGCCAACTTCATCACGGGAGTCTTGGCTGGTGCTGAGGTCCCAGCCTCGGAAGTAATCCAGTATGGAAGAGAAGGGGCGACGACTCCGAGTACGCTCCATACCCGGTTGAATCGCTCCCAACTCCCTACCAGTTTCACCCTCCATTCTTTTTCAGCGGGGGTAGGAGCTCCCAGAACTTTTTCCGAAGCCTGTATGACTTGCTCCGAAGTCAATGAGGCTTGTGGAGCTGAAAGATAAGTTTTTATCTGTTATATCATTTTTTATGAAATTATCATACATGAAACATTTTGTAGTTTTCGAAGTTACCTGCAGAGCTCGAACTCGAAGAAATTTTTCGGAGTCCACCCTCCGAATCCTCTTCAAAGTTAACAGGCCAGTTGGCCATCAGAATCGGAATCTGGAGCCCGACGAACTCCTCCGCTAAGTCCTACATGCTCATGTGGCGACTTATCATTTGTAGCAAATTGAGACGAGCTTCGAGCTAGCCGAGGTCTGGATGAACTTTGGCTTCCCTTCGGAAATGTATATCTTGTAGAGGCCCGGCCAAACTGCTATCTACTCCCACTTCGGCGTAGAACCACCGAAGAATCCAATCCGTGTACCATCTGGCGTTGATGGCCTTCACTGGAAATCACATTTGGTACTCATCTCGGAGTCTGAAGTTAATACTGCCGAAGGCAACTATGATCTTCTCTCCCACGGAGCCCTCGTAAGTCTTCAGCTGGCAGGAGGCTTTTTGAAGTGCTGCGAATATTTTTGCTCTCCCTTCGGAGCCTTTGGCTCGCAGCGCCCACTCGAAGATAGCGAGGCGTGCTATCGCATTCGGAGAAAGTTGAGGAAGAGTGACGTGGAAAAGCTTCAATACCTTCGATAAGAAGTTCACCGCTGGAAGCCCTAACCTCGCCTCGAAGAAGGCTTCGAAAACAACTACTTCTCCAGGCCGAGGAGAAGGGATGGCCTCCTGCCCAGGCTCACGGATCCTAACTCCCAGGCTAATCTTCCCTGCAACTACTACTACAATCGTCTTCCTCTTGCAGGTTGATGGCCCCAACTTATAGGATTGGTCTGAGTACTTGGAGGAAGTCGGGAGAAGGTCGTGGGGGCCAGCTTGTGGGGGATAACCCACAGGGGCTGCCACTGATGCCGCCGCCATGGCTTCCTTCCTGGCCAAGGTCGAGGCTATCCCCGGAGCCTTGAAGCTTGATGGGAGTAATGGGGTGGCCCGATCTTTCGGTGAGAGGATAGGATAAGGTAACTTCGATTGGAAGGAGACGACGTTGACGACCCGACTACAACCGTACGAGACGTTCGTGTTGCGCCTTAGCGATCGATACACCAACTCCAAGGGTTGTTGATCTTATCGGTGATCAACCTTGTTCCTGCAAGCAATCGAAGAACGAGCAAGAACAAGATAAAGGAGCAACTAGAATTGCTGGATATGAAAGACGCACATGGATAGTTGGGGTTCTGAAACGTGAAACCGGCGATCTAACCGATCACGGGTTTACACGGACAAGTAGCATTGGCTAAACTTTTATCTAATCAAAACCCAAATTACAACTGAAGTCTCTAGGGGTATTTATAGCCTTAGGAACGTCCCAAAAGTTTGGAAACTTATTACATATGGAAACTACTAATTATTTCTAAAACAGAATTACTAGAAAATAGAAACTTAGATCCTTAAGCCTTGGCCGTGCTTCTTTCGGTGGAATAAATATATTATCTTCCATGTAGACATCCTCAGCTTTCCAAAAAGTCCAAGATCATCTAAATCGGAGTTTCCATGTGAAAGATATGCATGTGTGAATCTCGTGCTCCCCTTGAAGTCCGAGTCTGAGTAACACGCATTGTTTTGGTTATTGCAATCTCCTCGGATCGAATCTGGAAGTGTAGCTGCATCCGTTGGAAAGAGGACGTCTCAATCTTTCCAAAAAGTCCACGATCATCCAAATCGGAGCTGTCATGTAAAAGTTGTGCACGTTTGAATTTGTTGTTGTCCATGCAGTTCGAATCCGTGTCGAAAATGTGTAGAAGTTAATCTCCACTTTCTCTTGGCACATAAATAACGTCCCAAAATTGTATATTATGTTTTCATTCCCTTGACTTGGTCCCCAATCAACTTCCATGATGTTCCATGCCCTTTTTGCGCTCTCAACGTGTTGCTTGATCCATGTGAGAATTTCTGTAATTGAAATTAAAAGTACCTCATGGTGTAGCATCCATGGTTCAAATAAATAAAATTTAAATCTAACGTAGAAAGCATGCACCTTAGTTTGTTTGCTCACAATCATGGGCATATCCGAGCTAGTGATGTCCTCATCATTCTCTCCTTCTTGGCTACAAACCGTCCTCGGTTTGTTCTTGTATTGGCACTCATTGTAGCTCCTAGCAAAATAGATATCATTGTGCAATATCACTTGTCCTTTTGTTACATTGTGAGTAGAAGGAAACCAACTCACGTTGACATTCGGTTTCACATGTGTCGGTGAAGAACCATCCTTGATGAAAGGAGACGAAAATGTGAGGTTGTTGAACAGCTTAACATGCTCTCCTTCTTGATTAATTTCAGCACATATATTACCTTGCAAAACCTTCTCTGACGATGCAAGTGCATACTTGCTCTCTTTTTCCTGTTCAAAGTTAGTAGAACTAGAGGGAAAAATGATTGGCGTCTTCTCTAAATCAATAGCAATCTGAATTTCAGCTCGACATGCAAGTTCAAACAATTGAAAGAGAGAATTATATGTTTCATGAAGAAGCATTTCCCGAATTTCCTTGTTAAGCCCACGTAAAAACCTTTGTTCAATAGCTTCTTCACATTCATCTATAGCACAACGTAATAAACAAGCATGCATATCATGATAGTATGAGGCAACGCTTTTGCTATCTTGTTTTAAACATTGTAGTTTCTTTAACAGAATATCGGCATAATATGGAGGAACAAACGCATCTCTCAAATATTTCTTTAAGTCTTTCCAAGATTGAGGTATTTTATCATGTCTACAAAGATGTTTCCAATGATATGCAGCATCTTTAACTAACACTTTAGAGGCAGCCATAACCTTTTCTCTTTCAGACATGTTATACTTTTTAAATTCATTATCTGAAGCTAGCTCCCATTGAATATATGCCTGAGGATCATAATTTCCTTCAAAATAAGGTATTGTACATTTGAGCCTAGCTAGAATTTCATCACATACCTCATATTTATTATGTTGATCTCTCATGTGTCGATGAAGATGTCGATATTGAGCTTCACTATATCCTATCTCCTTGTGTATCCCTGCCATGATTAGTAGTAGACAAGAAACATACAAATTATATGTACGCTCCTATTAACTACAAGATTGTGAAGGCACAACGTCACACTCGCTCAATCCTGTATCAAGCTCTTACAAGTTCTTACCAATGCAAGCATGAAGGTATTGTACACCGACTTAACCACAAACACCACGGAGATTAGATGTATCGATGCTTTGGAAAACACTTGGTTGTACAAGTTGTAGTCAAATCTGTGGAGCTCTAGGTAGGCTGAAATATGTAGCAAGGAAAACTAGAACCACATTAGCATAAGCAAATTGAGTAATTGTTCAATGTCGGTATTGTGCTGATCCTAGGCTTGAACGTACTAGAGACGCGAGCCTAGACACAAACGATACCACCAAACCGCAAAAGGTAGAACTAGCTTTCCTCCTCTTTTGTCACAAGTTTTCTTTCTTCACTTTTTTTTCTGTTCTCTTTTTTTTTGGTGCAGTTTTTTTTTTGAGCACCTTTCTGCCTTTTTTTTTCTTTTTTTTTCTCTCTTTTTTTAAAGAACAACAAATGACAAGGTGACTCGCATAGAACTCCCGAACCTTGTACGTCCCAAAACAGAACGCAAACGACCGAATATGAAGATGACTCTAAAAGGGAAAACACAGATCTAGTTGTAAGCTTTCCAAAAAGTATTAAAACTCTCCAATCCGAGTTTGCATGTGCGATATATGATAGTTTTAGTAACACCTACACAACCTGCCCGAATTCTACCCGAATTCCGGAATAACAAACCGACTAAACAGACCAAAACATGGTGGTAAAAACGTGACAAGAACTCGAAACTCTAAACGAACTAAACGCTAAGACCAGCAACTTCACACGACGATGCAACCAAAAACTCAAAATACCGATACTAAGCAGAACTAGTAATAGGCTCAAAGAGGCTTGGATCTCGGGTAATTTTTTTTTTGTGTGGCTTTTTCTGGACTGTAGGAAAAAAATGAAATAAAAACTCACCGAGCAACGAAAGCTCTGATACCACTTGATGGGGGGGAAATGGGTGGCCCGATCTTTCGGTGAGGTGATAGAGATAATGATAACTTCGATTGGAAGGAGACGACGTTGACGACCCGACTACAACCGTACGAGACGTTCGTGTTGCGCCTTAGCGATCGATACACCAACTCCAAGGGTTGTTGATCTTATCGGTGATCAACCTTGTTCCTGCAAGCAATCGAAGAACGAGCAAGAACAAGATAAAGGAGCAACTAGAATTGCTGGATATGAAAAACGCACATGGATAGTTGGGGTTCTGAAACGTGAAACCGGCGATCTAACCGATCACGGGTTTACACGGACAAGTAGCATTGGCTAAACTTTTATCTAATCAAAACCCAAATTACAACTGAAGTCTCTAGGGGTATTTATAGCCCTAGGAACGTCCCAAAAGTTTGGAAACTTATTACATATGGAAACTACTAATTATTTCTAAAACAGAATTACTAGAAAATAGAAACTTAGATCCTTAAGCCTTGGCCGTGCTTCTTTCGGTGGAATAAATATATTATCTTCCATGTAGACATCCTCAGCTTTCCAAAAAGTCCAAGATCATCTAAATCGGAGTTTCCATGTGAAAGATATGCATGTGTGAATCTCGTGCTCCCCTTGAATTCCGAGTCTGAGTAACACGCATTGTTTTGGTTATTGCAATCTCCTCGGATCGAATCTGGAAGTGTAGCTGCATCCGTTGGAAAGAGGACGTCTCAATCTTTCCAAAAAGTCCACGATCATCCAAATCGGAGCTGTCATGTAAAAGTTGTGCACGTTTGAATTTGTTGCTGTCCATGCAGTTCGAATCCGTGTCAAAAATGTGTAGAAGTTAATCTCCACTTTCTCTTGGCACATAAATAACGTCCCAAAATTGTATATTATGTTTTCATTCCCTTGACTTGGTCCCCAATCAACTTCCATGATGTTCCATGCCCTTTTTGCGCTCTCAACGTGTTGCTTGATCCATGTGAGAATTTCTGTAATTGAAATTAAAAGTACCTCATGGTGTAGCATCCATGGTTCAAATAAATAAAATTTAAATCTAACGTAGAAAGCATGCACCTTAGTTTGTTTGCTCACAATCATGGGCATATCCGAGCTAGTGATGTCCTCATCAAAGCTTGTCTTCGCCATCAAACGGAATGAGGAGTTTGGACTAAAGCTCTGGAGGCTAAATGGGAGATTGCACGAGAACAGTGAGAAGTATCTCAAATGTGTTTTGCTCCTCTATTTATAGCCTGAACTCACGATTTTTTACCGTTCATACTCGGTGTTTCGTCTTCTGTACCGTTATTATTTTCGAAATTAAAGCAACACTATAGCTTCTTCTAAAAGTAAAACGATAATGGCTATTTTTCTGAGTCTAACGGTCTCTTCAACTTTGCAGAAATTTATTTCGGAGTTGTTCGAATAAGACCTTCGCTTGGAAATCGATTTGAAGTTCTAAATTTTTGAATATTTCGAAGGTTGATAAATTTTATTAACCCCTGCGCATGATTATTTTCTTGTGTATACTGCTTTCCTAACTTTACAGATCACTCGGAGAAGCGTATTCGAGGGGCTACTGTTGGGGGAAAATACTTCATCCTCAGGGTCTCTACAGAAATAAGACAAAGCCAATCTACTAAACTGAAGTTCCAATATTAACTTTAGTTTAGTACATGATCAAGCTCGAAGAATCCATGCAGACTTCTGTTCGGAGTATGACTTCGAAGGTTGAATCTTTAGACAGCTTATCTGCCAGCGAGGATGGAAGACTTATCTTCTTTCTGATTAGATTGGTCGTTTACCATTTTAACCCTATTAAGGGTACCGAATAGTTTCCACTATGTCGGTTGTAATTGAGGGGTAAAAAGGTCTTTTTCTTAAGATTTTTTCCTATAAATACCCCCCTTCTTACCATGTAATGAGGATCAAATACTGAGTTATTCAATACATAACTTTGAACTACTTCGAGCTATTATCCAATTCAGAGGCTTGAAATAGTTCACTTCACAAACACTTCATTTGTTAGTTCTTAATCTCCAAAAACCTGTTAGCGTAATCTTTTACGCCAACAGGCGGTATGACCGACCATAGGGCCAGTTTGACCAAGGGTGTAATAGCCGGTCAGACCGGCCTGATAGCCGGTCGGACTAACTGTTGTCGGTTGTTGTGGCTATTTCTTTCTTGATCAAAAGTAGCGCTAACAGCTTGATCTACTGCGGTGGCTATCTCTTTCTTGATGTCTCGCGAGGATAGTCGAGGAGGTGACGGTGTTACCTTGCTCCTGGAGAGGTCGGGGATGTCGATATCATGCTTGATGAAGCGCCCCCACGGGTCTTGGTGAAGCTCCCAAGTAGGAGAGCATGCAACTCCCTCGTTTTGGCCTCGATCTCTACCCTATCTTCCTTAGAGAGGTCGTCGAGGGTGGGGAGGATGATATTGCTATCGTTGATCTCCACGCTCCCCACCGGGTCCATCGGTGTCGAGGGTCCTGTTGATGTAGATGTAGTAGATGTACCTGTCACCGATGTAGTAGTGCCTGGCATGTTTTTCCCTAGCGGAGTCGCTAAAAAGTGTGTTTACACTAAAACCTATAGATCAAAGTACCAACGCATTGACGCCGATTCAATGATCCAAAAGCACATTAATACCTAGGAACAACCCTAGGTGTGACACAACGCCGACGTCGCATTCCGACGCCCCTTGGTAGTAACAAGGGAGGGTGGAGTTGCTAGGAAATCAGATCACAAAATTATAATCCATTTGGCCGAAAAGGGAAAAAGCAATCAACCAGCCAAACTAGGGCCGATTAGACCGAAACAATATGGTCAGTCAAACCGGCCTAAGAGGGGCCGATCAGACCGAGGGTAATCCTGAGGTCAGACCGCATAAGCGGAAGAGGGTGCACCGGTGGTTGACTGTACATTGTCGGTCATACTGACCGTGTATCGCCGGTCAGACCGGCGTGTGCCGGCGGTGGGGTGACGGCCCAACACAGCCCCGTCAAACCGGCCAGTCAATGTTGGTCAGACCGAAAGTGATAGATCCGAATGCCCAAAGTCACTGGTGGCCATCTTGCGATTGGTATATTTGCACAGGGGTTCTTGGTGAAGAAGAGGATGGAACACTGCAAAAACTCCCAAAGATTAGAGGCAATTCGGCAAAGAGACCGAATTACCAATAAAAACCGATAAAACAATAAAAATCCATTACGTGGATTAAACGGGTCATTCACAGGCCAGTCAACAAGGCTAATCGTGACTACGACGTGGCGGATAGATGGTTTACAGTGCAAACCTACAAAGATGGATGTGCTAAACTAATCCTAGGGCAAGGAAGTAGATTGAAAAGTAAAGGTACGATTCAAGGTAAATAATAGATTAGATCTATTAGGGTTTCGGGGGGTCCTTGAATCGGCCTTGTCCCTATATTTATAGGGGTTGGACCGGACGTGCCTGGGCTCTTATTTGACTTAGATACGAGTCCAACTCTATGTGATCAGAATGGCGACTAGAGGGGGGTGAATAGACGCCTTGACACTTTCTTTCGAAGTGATGGCCTAATCAAATCACCCAACGTACCTCCAAAAACACAGTTTCAAGTTTCGATCAAAACAGTACAAAAATGGAGCTCAACCAGATTCAAAAACCCAAAGACAGCTTTGTTTCAAGTTTTTAATCAACCAATATCAAATCACTCACGCAAAGGATCAATTCAAGTTTATAGAAATGAATCATCTTGTTTCAAATCAATCACAATTGAAATTTATTCACTTCTGAAATTTTTTGTACGATGAATAGTAATTTTAATATCAACACGGTACATTTGCCAAATTCTGATTCATATTGCAAAGTTCAATTTCAAGTTAGTTTCAGAACAGCAAGCAATAATTCAACACTTGTCAACCATGCTAGAATTGAATTAAATGCTTGAAATTAACTTGTGCAATACAATGAACAAAAACTTGTCGGCACAGGAACAGTAGAAAGATTGAAATACTCAGCACTTTACTATTTACCAACCAGATTTCATTGCATGCAATAATTTCTAGAGATACACTTCAAAGGACTGCACAAAATTTGTTCAATTTCAAACACTAGAGAGTCCTAAACTGACAAGAGGCACAACACAATTTAATTCAGGTTAACATGTTGAGCAGAATTTTAGTTTATCAGATCACACACTGTTTACATAATTTTATTTCCTTGATATACCTCAAACCATTGACAATTCAGAATAACTTGATTCTATAGCAATCAGATTTAAACAGTAGATCAGGAATATAGCAAGAAGCAGTTTCTGTTTTGAGAAAAATCTGAATGTTGTTCAAGGAAGTTTTCTCCACAAGCAACACATTTCTGAAACAGATTAGAATGAACAGCAACTACTATTCAGTACACAATCTACTCACTGTAGATACAAAAATTTCAGTCAAGATCAGCAGTTCCTAACTGAACAGGAAAGACAGATTCTGATATTTGAAAGTAATTGCTGCAAACATGATTGATCTGATCACAAATAACTGCTGACAAGAAGAATAGTAACAGTAATCAAGGCACAGCAAATTGACACACATGCTTCAGGGATTCTAAAGTTCAAACATCAAGATTGCACAGGAAGACTATACTGAAACTGTTTCTTATTCACAACAGTTCTCAAAAGTCTCCCTGGCTGAACACACAGAACCAGAGAACCATCACACTTGACAGAACTTTGACTACCAAATTATCAAGATGAAACAAAAACTGAACTGATTAGCTAGAGATTCATTTTAAAGAGATTATAAAGAAGAAAATCAAAGAAGAAGTTCAAGAACAAAGAACTAAAAAACCATTCAGATGGGTGTTACTCAATTCAGCAGGAACCTAACCAAAAATGACAATAAAACCTCTAAAACTAGCAAGAATAAAGTGCAATTTTATCTGATTCAATTCAATCAACACATCAAAAAAGTTCACTCAGATCTATTCCAAACATATACACATGATTACTCATAGGGAACAGAACTGCATACACAAGTCTAGATGAACAAGATATAAAACCAGTGTCTAAACTAGGAATTTCTGATTAGAGTTACACTAATTCAAGGATTGAACATATCCAGTAGAAAACCATGCGATCCCATGGCAAAAACCAGTTTCAAAGTTCCTAGAGCGGCTTTAGCCTTGGCTCGGCAGCAGGCTGCGGCAGCAGCGGTGGCTGCGACATCGGTGATGGCAACACCGACACTAGCAGTGGCAGCAATGGCGGCGGCGGGGAGAAATCCCCAAAATGTTGGCCCTCATGAACACTTCCCGGCGTCGACGAAGTACACGGATCAGTCCTATCAATTGGGGCCCTCAACCTGCAAGAGGAAATCGCTCGCGGCCGCAATAGAAGGCAAAATCAGTTCTGGGATCATGATTCACAAACTTGGGAAAGAGGTCATTCCGTCGCCAAGGCCCGGAGAAGTGGTTGTCTTCGAAGCCTTCTTCGAAGCGGGCTTACGGCTTCCGGCAGTTGACTTCTTGGCCGAGGTATTGGACTTATTCCATGTTACTCTCCCCCAGCTCTCTCCGAATGCAGTAGCATGTCTTGCCATCTTCGAATGAGCGTTGTGAGCCGAGGGTTGTGAAGGAAGGGCTGAGATCTTCGCAGCAATGCACATATCTTCATGCCAACCAAAAAGCTTCGTAGGCCCCGGAGGTGAAAAGATAGTGGTGGCCTTCGAAAGCATCAACTTTAGGCTTCGAGACGAGTATGCTCTTCGGTTTCCCACCAAGGCCATCAATGCAAGAAGGTACACAGACTGGATCTTGAAGTGGTTTTATGCCAAAGTTGGGGCGAGCAGCCGTCTAGCTGGACCCTTGCAAGATATCAACTTCCGAAAGGAAGATCTTGTGCATCCGGATCTGGGCCAGCTCGAAGCTCGCCTCAGTCTGCTCCAAAAAATTAGTCGCCGCCTGAGCATGCGGGACTTAGCAGAAGAATTCCTTGGGCTTTAGATCCCTCCTCTGATGGCCAACTGGCCGATCACCTTCGAGGAAGATTCGGATGGCGGCATCCGCAAGATTTCTTCGAACTCGAGCCCTGCAGGTAACTTCGAGAACAACATATGTCACATATATTCATTCGAAGAAATAACCAACTTAACTCATTTTTCAGCCTCTTCAGCCCCTATAACATCGAAGCAGATTGTACGAGCTTCGGATAAGATCTTGGGAGTTCCGACTCTAGCCGAGAAGATTAAATTGGTTGGTACTTGGGAGCGGTCCAACCGAGTATGGGGGCTACTCGAAGTTGTTCCGCCCACTCTTTTGAATTGGGTGCCTTCGGAGAAAGGGCCCAAAAAGAGAAAAGCCGAAGCTAGGGCCTCGAGCTCTGCCAAGACTCCATTGAAGAAGGTAGCTCGAAAGCCAAGAATTGATGCACCTTCAAGCCCAATAGCTTCAGTCTCCGCTTCCTCGGAAGATGAAGTATGCTTGTTGACCTGATCGACAAGGATGCATCACAAACTGATGCAACTATTGATGATGCTGCGAGCGTGCTGGAGTCTCAAGACAACCTTGGGCAAGTGAGGACTCTGGCTGCTCAAGAGAATTTACAGCAGGATGGAGCCCCTGTGAACGAAGGCGGAGTCGAAGTTGCTATAGAATCAACTTTGATTCCAGGTGAAGTAACAACAGCCGCTCCCGAAGATGCTCCAACAGTCGAAGATTTGACTGTTGACTCCGACGAGGACTTTGGAGTAGCCTTCGACCCGCCAAGCAGTCCAATGCTCACCCGTCGCCAAGACATCGGAGGTAAACTTCGCATAATTATTTTGTTCTTTTTTCCTACGAAATTATACAATGTATAATACCTTTGTTTCAATAGGATCTACTCCTGTGGAAGAGGTCCATCCCGAAGATATAATTCCTAGGCCTTCGACAACTTCGGAGCTGATTCCAGGAGTCGCTCAAATGGGACCTGGAAAAGGCAAAGGCAAGATGGACCACCTCCCTGCTCCGAGCTCAGGATCAACTCCGTCTGAATCGACAGACGGAAGCCAATCTACGGAGGGGGGTCAGTCTACCAGAGTTCCAAAGGATACGGCTCAGCACTCTGGACCTTCGCCGAATGAAGACGACCAGAGGGCCCTATCTATGCTCCCTCTTCTAGCTCCTTTCTTGGAGCGAAGAACTGGGCATCGAACTTTGCTCGAGCCTTTGGATCGAGCTAGCCGCGAAGTCGGGGAGACAGACTTGGTAGCTATCTTAAGCGAGGCGGAGAGTTCAGAGCTCAATGCTGCTATGGAGCGTGCAACATACCAGGTACGAAGTATCTGCAAAAAAAAAATTAAACTTATGTACAAATAATTTCTCACCTTGGTTTTTTCTCTTCGCAGCAAATAGTCTTGGCCCGAGCTGCGAACATTTCAAATGAACATGGAAGCCTTCGCCTTCGAGAGGAAAATACAACTCTTCAGCGAAATCTTACTATCTCCGAAGGTCGGGTTTCCCACTTAGACAATATGGTTTCAGCGGAGCGCAGGGCCAGACAAAGCTTGGAAACTGCGAACAAGGAGCTCGAAGCAGAACAAATTGTGCTTCGGGCAGAAATAGAAAAGATGCGGGCAAAGCATGCCATGGCAGGAGCTGAGCTTGTCATAATCAGAAAAAGCCAAAGCTGCCGAGGAAGCTAGCCACCTACTTAATCAGAAAAATTCTCTAGCTACGGAGGCAGCTAGTCTCTCTGGAGTGGTAGGAGAATTAACTTCGGCGAAGGATGCCTTAATCGAAGACAAACTGAAGTCGGAGAAGGTAGCTGCGGAGGTCAAGAACCAATTGCTAGTTCTAGAGTACTTTGGTACTACTGGGATGCTTCCTTCGGATGACAACATCCCCCTGCTGTGACGACTGAAGAGGATCCAGGGAGCAGCGAAGCAAATGAAGACAGCAGGCATTCGGTATGGAGAAATCTTCGGACAAGTGGCTGCTATCGGCATACTTCGTTACTACGAAGATCTGGGCATATCGATAACTCCGAACGCAGGGGCGGCTCCCATTACCTTTGACGACAATCAACTTCTTACTCCTTCCGAAGGTGTGGCCGCTGCTTGGCAAGCCTTCCAAACTTCAAGGAGAGCCGAAGGTCGCTCTGCAATCAAGGCTTGGATTGATGAAGGGCAACGCCAGAAGCAAGCTCGGTCACAAGCTTCGAGCAGCCAGCCTCCGTCAAACCCGCAGGTTTAGATTTATCTTAGGATCTTCGACTATGTAAAGCATCATGCTTTTGTACATTTATGAATGAAAATTTGCTTATCATGTTTTTAGGCTTTGCCTCATATGGAAGATGTCGAAGTGTTAGACGTTAATGAAGAACTCTGCCTACTATGGGCTACCTTCGATATTTTAAAACTTCACAAGCACCCTCGATTTTTAGTTCCTCGGGATAGCTCCTGTGCGATTACGCCCAAAGTAAGCAAAGACATATTGTCTTGTATTAAAGAGGAAGAAAAAGAAGTTAACTTGGAAACTTCATCTTCCGAAGACATTGTATGGTCCGAAGACGAAGATGAAGCTCAAGGTAAAAAGCCTGAAGAACTTGGAAGCTGGGAAAGGAGCCCCGAACGACTTCGAACTTGGGCCGAGCTTCAACAAGAACAAAAAGACTTTAGAGCTTCGAAGGGAGGTAGGAGAGTTAAACGCAAAGTTGTTAGAACTCCCGGCTCTGGAACTAGTCGTTCCAACCTTAGCTCTAGAGATCGAAGGGGTCTTCGATTCCTTCTTGGTATAGATACCGATTTTTCATGATGTAATCATATTTGTTCGAATAATAAATATCGATTTAAAATTGTCTCCCTATTTACCAGCCCCTCTTTGTCCGCATCATTTGGTCTCCTTGGACTCTTTTTACGGATGTCTACCAGCCGGTGGCTTGGACTCCGCATTATGTGGTCTCGGGCTCTTTTACGGATGCCTACAAGCCAGTGGCTTGGACTCTGGATTATTTCAGCCCACCACGTCGGAAACTTCGGACCAGTGGTCTGAAGTCCGAAAATATGATTCAAATTAATGACACTTCCCTCTCGGTCAACTCCGCTATTCCAGTGCATCCACTCGGAAGTGGGAAGTTTATGAGGGGTAGGCATTATCTGAACCATATGCTCTATTGATTCGGAAAGTGTTTACAAATGATTACAAGGAGCCCCTATGCGAAGTATCGCTTTAGGTGTTCCGCATGCCATGTATGCGCTAACTCTTCACCTTCAAAATTAGCTAACTTAAAAGAACCAGGACGCCCTGAGCGAACAATTAAGTATGGACCTTCCCATTTATTTCCCAATTTCCCTGGTGCTATGATACTTCACAAAACGAGATGACCCGGCCTAAGTTCATTAATCTTGACCTTCGGGTCGAACCAAGTCTTCGTCTGCTACTGATACTTTGACAAATTTGCCACAGCTCAAAGTCTTGTCTCTTCTGTTAAATCCAGTGAAGCTTGTTTTTCTCCTTCTATTTCCGGTTCGGTGCTGCGAAGTGATCCTCCTTTGAGCTCTGTTGGTGTCATAGCTTCATCTCCGAATAATAGTCTGAAAGGAGTGAAGCTGGTAGACCTTGTCTGAGTTGTCCGGATGGACCATAGGATCTTTGGGAGCTCTTCGGTCCACAATCCTTTTGCCAATCCCACTATTCTTCGATTCAGCCCCGACAAGATATTACCATTGGCTCTTTCAATAGCTCCATTAGATTGAGGATGTCTTACTACAGCAAAACATAGTTGAATGCCTAGGTCTTCACAGAATTTCCTGAAGGGTTCTGCATCAAACTGTGTTCCATTATCCACTGTCAGCTGCCGAGGCACTCCGAACCGGCATATGATATTCTTCCAGAAAAATTTTTGAACATTATTCGAAGTGATAGCTGTTAGGGGCTCTGCTTCGACCCACTTTGAAAAGTATTCGATTGCTACCACTGCAAACTTCAAATTTCCTTTTGCTTGTGGGAAGGGACCAATAAGATCCATGCCCCATCTGGCCATGGGCCATACTGGGGCAATGACTTGAAGAGCTGTTGGTGGGCGATGACTTCTTCGTCCCATTCACTGACATCCTTGGCAAGTGCGGACCAAGCTCTCCGCATCAGTTACTATTGTAGGCCAATAAAGCCCCTAGCGAAGTGTTTTTCCTGCCAAAGCTCGAGGGGCCAGATGGCTACCGTAAAGTCCTTCATGAATTTCTCGAAGAATTTCTTGACCTTCGGCTTGAGATATACATCGGAGCAGACGGGAACATGCTCCGGCCTTGTATAAAATACCATTTATTATGCAATAATTCTGGGTTCTAAGCTTTAACCTTGAAAGTTGTGGCTCCTCAGACAAGCTTGTTCCTCCTTGCAACAGTTCAATAATTGAATTTCTCCAATCTGTACTTGGAATGCAAAGGATTTCTGCAGAAGGAATTTGTGGCACCGAAGGTGTACTGAGTTCCTCATAAAAAGCCTCTTCTTGTATGTCCATAGCTCCGGCTGCAGCTTTTGCTAAGATATCAGCCTGCATATTTTATGCTCTGGGTATACTCCGAATTGAAATCCCTTTAAATGTGGCTTCGATCTTACGAATTTCTTTGAAGTACTTAGCAAGCTATGGGTGCCGAACTTGGAAACTCTTGTCTACGTGCCCTGCTACAATCTGGGAATCGGTCTTAATAACAACTCTTGTAGCCCCTAGAGCACGTGACTTTCGAAGTCCCAGTAAAATCCCTTCATACTCCGCTATATTATTGGTAGACTTGAAATTTAGTCTTGCGGAGTACATTGCCTTCTTCCCCGAAGGCAAAATTATCACTGCTCCAACACCTGCTCCGGATGCTTGGAAAGCTCCATCAGAGTAAATAGTCCAAATCCCTTCAGTTGGCTTCTCCGGAGCCCACACTGCAGGAGGAGTCCACTCTGCCACAAAATCCGCCAACACTTGTGACTTAATTGCTGTCCTTGCCACAAAGGATATGCCGAAGGGTGCCAATTCAACGACTCACTTTCCAATTCTTCCAGTGGAATCCTTGCTTCGGAGCATATCCCCCAAAGGATACGAAGTTGGTACAATTACATTATGCGCTAAGAAATAATGCCTCAACTTCCTCGAAGCCATTATCAGAGCATAAGTGAACTTCTCAAGCTCGAAATATCTTGTTTTTGCTCCGGACAATGCTTCGGACACGAAATATACTGGGTTCTGCACCAGCTTCCCATTGAAATCCATCTCTCTGACAAGAACTGCGCTGACAGTAGAGCCAGTAGCCACAAGGTAGAGGAGTAGGGTTTCGTCCGTAGTAGGCACCGTGAGTGTAGCGAGGTTACTGAGATAATTCTTAATATCTTCAAAGCTCTTTTGACACTCCAGTGTCCATGCAAAATCTTCGGACCCCTTTAATGCTATAAAGATGGGTAAACTTCTCTCCGCAGACCTTGCCAAAAACCTGCTAAGTGCTGTAAGACGACCAGTCAGCTTTTGCACTTGCTTTAAATTCTCTGGGGGAGCCATCCTTTGCAACGCAGTTATCTGAGTGGGGCTAGCTTCAATTCCTCTACTTGAAACTAGATACCCTAACAAATTTTCTAGCCTGCGCCCCGAAGATACATTTTTCGGGGTTAAGACGGATCCTACATGCCCGAAGGCTATTGAATGTTTCTGCTAAGTCTAGGCTATGTTGGTGCTTTAAAGCACTCTTTATTACAATATCATCCATACAGGCCTCGACATTATGACCTAATTGATGACCTAGAGCCTTAGCAATTAACCTCGAAAAAGTAGCCCCGACATTTCTTGATTTCATCTTCGCGCTTTAACCAGATTTGATGATAGCCGGAATATGCGTCGAGGAAGCTTAATAACTCCGAACCGGTAGTTGAGTTGACCAATTGATCAATTCGGGGCATGGGGTAGGGGTCACGGGGGCATGCTTTATTTAGGGATGTAAAGTCAATACACATGCGCCACTTCCCGGAAGATTTCTTCCTAACAAAAACTGGGTTGGCTAACCACTACGTATGAGCCACTTCTCTGATAATCCCAGCCTTCAGTAACTTTTCAACTTCGTCTTTAGCAAGGATAGCTCTCTCTATAGACAACTTCCGGAGTCCTTGCCGAACAGGCTGAGCCTTCGAGTTCACAAGTAGACTGTGTTCAATAATGTCCCGACTGACTCCGGTGATGTCTTCATCAGACCAAGCAAAGACATCTAAATTATCCTCAACTACTTTCTCTAAAGAAGCAGCAACTTCTGGAGGCAAGTATTTACCAACTTGAAATGAATATTCCTTGCCATCTTTGACAATAACCTTCGTTGCAATCTCTCCTTCGGGACTTGGTCTTGGGAAGGATTTCTTCGAAGATTCGCTAGGAGCAGAAAAATCTTCCGGATTATCTTGCACACTGTTTACTTGTCTCGGGTCAAGAGGAGGGCCATGACCATACTCCTCTCTTCGCGCAATGGCCTGATCTCCGAAAACAGTGAGCACTCCCGCTTGTGTGGGCATCTTCATACATAAGTAATTATGATGTGCCACAGCTCCGAATTGATTTAACATGCCTCTTCCGAAGATGACATTGTATGCATATGGAGCATCCACAACATCGAAGATCACTTCCTCTGTCCTGGATAGTGGCCCCTCTCCGAAAGTAACTTCCAGGCCAATTTGGCCGAGGGCATCAAGAGGGGGTCCTGCAAAGCCTTGTAAAGGACGGGCTGCTAGGAGAAGATGCTTTCTGGAGATGCGGAGTTGATCAAAGGCTTGGACAAAAATAATATCCGCCAAACTCCCTCCGTCAATTAGCACTCTTCGAACCTCAGTTCCTGCTATGTCGGCAGTGATGACAAGTGGGTCTGCATGTGGAAATTTTATACCAGCTGCATCATCTACGGAAAAAGATATTGGCACATGGCACCATTCGGGCATAGCAGCTGCAGATAAAGATGTTCCAATATGGCCCACTTCTCTAACATATTCTCTTCTCTGCCTCTTTGACATACTTCCGAGGGTCCCTCCTCTGGAGATGGGGAGGACTACTCTTTTCCCTCGATCTTGCCCCTCTTCTTGCTTCGGAGGTGGCATAATATTGACCACCGGAGGCCGTCTTGCAGGGTCAAAGTTCTCTATCCGTGCCACAACCTGGACAGGCTCCGAACGTACTTCAGTCGGAACTCGGTCAGTAGTGCCTCAACCCGAAGTTCTTTCCAAGTACTCTCCTCTCAAGGCAAGTATAGATTTGCATGCATCAGTTGCGTGACTCCGATTTTCACCATGAATACAACAGAAAAAGGCCTGGGCTTTGCCAGCCAGTTTCACTGGCGGCCTCCAGCCGCTGGTCTTGCTTCCTAAAGGTTGCGGAGCCCTTTGGGTAAACTTCTGCGGGGGTGCAATGTTCAAAACTTCCGAACGAGGATGCTTTTGCCCCCGACGCCTGTCATGCTGAACTTCGAAGCTCGACCCTTGCGGCTGTGCTGAAGTTTTTACTTCCAGCTTAACTTCTTGCACTACTGACGGAGCTGCAGCAGTTCTCCAAAGCCATCCCTCTTCTGACCTTGCATACTCTTTGAAATAAGACATCAACTGAGAAACAGAAGATATATTTTTTTGGTGAAGTTTATCAAGGAGGCCGGCATGAATAACTCCCTCTCGAGCTGCGTCAACTACCGAAGACGTAGATAACCCTCGAATTTGCGACTTCGTATGAGCGAAGCGCTTGAAATATTGTCTTAAAGTCTCTCCGGGAAGCTGCTTCACCTGGAAAAGGCTTCCTGTTGACATTGGGGGTACCGAGGTACCCTGAAAGTTACTCACGAACTTCTTCTTCAACTACCCCCATGAACTGATTGATCCTGGCTTCAGAGACCAGAACCACCGCAAAGCCACTCCTTGGAGGGCTAGGGGAAAACATTTGGCCATAGTATCTCGCACTCCCCCACTGGCTTCAATTGCTAATGCATAAGAACAGGCAAACTCTCCAGGATCTTCATCTCCGGAATATTTGCAAAGCTTCGAAGTTTTAAACATAGGATCGAAGTGCACTTTGTGCAACTCAGATTGCAGCGGAGATTCAGTGTCAAAGGAGGCGTTCTCCGGGGCTTCGGGATAAGGAAGTTTGTCGTCTTCGGGCACTTCGGGGATGACTGGGGTGGCTTGAGAACGAAGCCTATCTGCAGCTTCTTGCCGCCACCTTGCTACTTCAGCTTGGAGGCTGGCCATTTGAGCAGCCATATCACCAAGACCGTCTTCATCTCCTCCAGAAGGATCTTCCGGGTCTCTAGAACTGTAGGCATTGGTTCGAAGTGGAACTTGAGGTGGAAGAGGGACTCCGGCTGGCCGAAGTATAGATGGAGTTGGCGGAGGAACTCCGTATGCTCGAGGAAGGGGAATCCCTTCCGGAGTTTGAGGTGGAGGAAATGTCGAAGGTCCTCTGACCTCAACTGTGTCTGAAGATCTTGCTCCGGAGGTCCGAGGAGACCTCCGAACAGGATTACCACCTGCACTTCGCTTAGGAGGCATGGTTTGAGAACTTGGTAGAGAACAAAGTTTTTTGGACTAGGTTCCCCACGGACGGCGCAAACTGTTGGCGTAAAAGATTACGCTAACATGTTTCTGAATATTAAAAACTAACAAATGAAGTGTTTGCGAAGTAAACTATTCCAAGCCTCCGAAAGGATAATAGCTTAAAATAGTTCGAAAGTGTGTATTGAATAACTTGTATTCGGTCCTCATTACAGGGTAAAACAGGGGGTATTTATAGGCCCAAATATTAAGGAAAATACCCTTTTACCCCTCTATTACAACCGACATAGTAGAAACTATTTGGTACTCTTAATAGGGCTAAAATGGTAAAAGACTAATCTAACAAAGAAAGAAGATAAGTCTTCCATCTTAGCTGGCAAGGAAGCTCTCGGAAGAGTCTAAGTTCGAAGATATACTCCGAACTAGAGTCCGTCTTCATACTTCGAACTTGATTCAGTGCATCCCCAAAAATACAAGTTGGAAACCTTTAATTCAATCGCCTGCCTTTGTCCTGTTACTGGAATAACCCTGAGGATGGAATATTTCCCCCCCAACAGAAACCATCCACAAAATCTGTGCGCAACAGCTAGCGGCAGCTACATATTCAGCCTCGACTGTAGACTGTGCAACGCTAGACTATTTGCGTGAAGACTAACACACAAGAGAAGATCCAAGAAAATGACACGTCCCAGAAGTACTCTTATGATCAATCCGGCAACCAGCAAAGTTAGCGTCAGAAAAATCTCACAAGCATAATGAAAATGATGCAGAATACCAAATACCGAATTCCAGAGTATGCTTGTGGTACCTTAACATGCGTTTGACAGCTTGACGATGTGATGCCCTAGGAGAATCCTGAAAACGAGCGCACAGACACACAGTAAAATGGATGTCTAGCGTCGTAGCCGTCAAGTACAGGAGGGAGCCGATCATGCTATGGTACTCCTTCTGGTCCACCTCTTCTCCGTCTTCATCTGGATCAAGAGCAATAGAAGTACCCATTGGGGTTGCAAGTGGTTTAGCGTTAGACATGTCAAATCATTTAAGCAGATCTCTCGTGTATTTTGTTTGATGGACAAAAGTTCCTTGTTTGCTTTGTTTGATCTGCAAACCCAGGAAGAAGGTCAGCTCGCCCATCATTGACATCTCAAACTCTCTGCTCATCGAATATGCAAACTCAACAACAAGTGTATGAGATGAACCACCAAATATTATATCATCGACATATATCTGAACAAGTATGAAGTCTTTGCCACGCATAAGAGTGAACAACGTTTTGTCAACGGACCCCATCTTGTACCCATGCTCGATTAAGAACGTCCTCAGGCGGTCGTACCAGTCCCTCGGTGCTTGTTTGAGCCCATATAATGCTTTGTGAAGTTTAAACACTCTATGGGGGTACTTGGGATCCTCAAAGCTAGGAGGGTGCTTCACATAAATGTCTTCTCCTATGAAACCATTCAAAAACGCGCTTTTCACATCCTTTTGAAAAAGTTTAAAACCGCACGAAGAGGAAAGCAGCAAGCAAGATCCTAATGGCCTCAAGTCTAGCTACCGGTGTAAAAGTTTATCCAAAATCAATCCCCTCGACTTTAGTATACCCTTGCGCCACTAGTCTAGCTTTGTTTCTCATTATCGCCCCATCCTCCCCCTGTTTGTTTTTGAAAATCCATTTTGTACCAATTAAATGAATGTTAGGGGGTGGATCAACGGGAATCCAAACTTGATTTCTTTCAAAGTTTTCAAGTTCCTCATGCATGGCGTTGACCCAACTCGCATCGGACATAGCATGACTAACATCTAATGGTTCAAAATTAGCAACAAATGTAGAATCAACAAAATAAGCATGAGATCGGGTTACTCATTCATTCAGCTCGCCGATGATCTGCTCCAGGGGATGCATTCTTTGAATACGAAGCGGTGCTTCTCTATGCGATAGAATCTCCCCCTCAACTCTTGCCGAAGTTTGCTCCAGACTCTCAGGAGTGGAATCTTCAGGTCCTGTAGTCGAAGTAGTCGAAGCTTCTTGAGTCGCCGTAGAAGGAGGTAGCGGTACAGCCTCAGGATCTTCATCGTCTGATGGATCTTCTTCCTCAAAAAGCGTTTCACTCATATCATGTTCACTTGCAAATTCAAAGTTAGGACTAACACATAGAGAAGTTTCATCAAAAGTTACATCACAAGATTCAACCAATGCGTTAGTTTCAAGATTGAAAACCCAATAAGAGTATCCATGTAAAGAATAGCCCAAAAAGATACCATCAGATGCGCGTGATTCAAATTTATCAAAATTACCTCACTTTAGGATGAAGCAACGACATCCAAACACTCTGAAGTGAGTGACCTTGGGCTTCCTCCCAAAGAGAAGTTAATAAGAAGTCACATTCAGCAAAGAGTGCAAAAAGATCCTGTTGGAGATGTAACATGTTGTACTCATGGCTTCAGCCCAAAATTTTCTAGGAGTCCTGTACTCATTCAGCATCGTCCTAGCCATCTCCACAAGAGTACGATTCTTCCTCTCAACCACACCATTTTGTTGAGGAACTCTTGGTGCAGAAAATTGATGTTCAATCCCATGTTCAAGACAAAAATCTTCAAAAGAGCTATTTTTGAACTCGATGCCGTTATCGCTTCGAAGAGCCTTCATTGCACCAGGGAGTTCATTGAATAGCCTAAGCGCTAAGCTCCGAAAGTGTATGAACACTTCATCCTTGCTTACTAGAAAGAAAACCCAAGAGTAACAAGAATAGTCATCAACCACAACAAGCATGTACCATTTGCCACCTAAAGAACTAACCATTTTACCAAGACAACAAGGAGCACAAATGAGGTTCTTCTTAATTTTTAGCTCGGGCAATCCTCGAATGAGTCCTAGGACACTCAATCTCACAAGAAAATCAAAACTCATGTGCCCTAGTCTCCTATGCCACATCCAAAGCTTAGACGAAGGTTCAGCTGAAAGAAAATGAGAAGAACCAAAAGACTCAGTGAAATCAGCCCAAAAATTCTCCCTACTCTGAAGATTTTGCAAATAAAAGCTCCAAAGGAATCACGCACATAAGAAGCATCACGACTGAAATGAACCTCAAAACCCTCATCGAGCAATTGTGAAACAGATAGCAAATTATAACCTAAATCCTCAAGCAAAGCAACATTAGAGAGAGTGAAATTTTCATTAATTTTGATCATACCTTTGCCCTTCACTCTGCTCTTGCGATTGTTTCCAAATGTGATGCTCTCGCGTTGCCTTGCTGAGGTGAAACTGGAGAACCATGAAGAATTCCCGGTCATGTGTCGTGAACACCCGGAATCAATGATCCACTTGTCCTCCAGCCTCCCATGACTCCCCTAAGTATAGAAGATAAATCTCGAGTACTCAGCGCTGGGTTTAGAGATAAGATGCTTAGGTATCCAGCGCTGAACAACCCGAGAAGCAGATAAAGCTGGAGACTGTGTATGATGAGAACAATACTGAACATGTGGTCTCCTTGCAACTCGTTGAGGTCTCCTAAAATAATTAGTACCAAAATTCCTACGTGGTCTATCATCATACGATGTATGATATATACCATGATGTGCATAGCCACTCATATATCTGTAAGGAGCCTCATAATTAGTATAAGCATTATAATCATCGTCATGCATATCAAATGAAGAATAATCATGAGAATGTATAGCATAAGCACAATGTTCATCTTTCATGTGTCCATAGCAAAAACCAATCAAGTGTCCTACACGATGACAATAAGTGCAATGGAAAACTTTCTTTGGTGCAGGTTTATAGGTTTCTGGTGTGAACCTCACAGTTTTCCTAGGTTTTTTCTTTGAGTCTGTCTTGAGTGAAGAAATGATTATCTTTTTGGGTTGCGTAGGATCTTTGTCTTTTTGTGGTGTGTCTAACTGGGCTCTCTCTTTCTCAAGGGTAGTAGGTAGAGTGAACACCATTTGGCTCGGGGTACTGGATGAAGTCCTCTCATAACCTAACCCAAGAGCTAACCTTGCCCTGTCACCGTACATTTTAGTTTTATCCAAAAGTAGATCCATTTTCCCTTTCCCCTCTATGCATTTATCTACCATGGAAAGAAGATAATCATTATCACACTTCAGCTTCTCTCCTTGCTCTCTAGCAAAGCTGAGTTGGTCCTTCAGGGTGATGTGGGTCGGACAAGCCGGTTGCACATCCTTAGAACACTCAGCACTCTCCAATCTAGCCTTAGCCTCATCGATATGTTTATCTCTCACACTAACACTCTCAATCAGAAGGGTGCAGTTTAAGCATTCATCGATGGCATCAGGACTAGACTCCACCACCTTTAGTTGCTTCTAAACATTTTCATGTTTTTCAATGTTTTTAGCATGAATCAGACACAACTAAGCAAGTTCATCCATCAAAATAAGACATGACTCACAATCAGTAGTTTCAGATTTAGATTTCAATAAAGCAAGTTCAATAGACATCGATTCAATTTTAAGCTTTTGTTCTTTTCTTTTTTAGCAGCAAGTTTGAGCAGTCTATCTTGTGAAATCATAACATCATGTAATTCATCGTTTTACACAAGTAATTGATCAAGAGATAGACTAACCTCAGATAAGTCGAGTTCATCATTGCTTTGCTTGTCGTTGGCCATGAAGCAGAGGTCGTTGAAGTCCTTCATCTTTTCTTTCTTCTCGTCATTCTTGTCTGGTTCATCTTCATCAAAACTGGGATCTTTGCTCGAGGTGTTGTCGATGTTGCTGAGTGCTGCCACGAAAGCTCGAGCCATGATTTTCGGCACCTTTCCTCTTTTGCCTTTGTAGAATGGTTTTTTATCTTTTTTCTGATACTTTTGTTCACGTTCATTTTTGGCTTTTAGTTTTGGGCAGTTGGCTTTAATGTGATTTAGGTCACCGCACTCGAAACACCCTCGAGAGCCTCCTCTCCTCTGATCTCTTCTATCATTGTAGAATCGAGTGAACTTTTTGACTATGAGAGCAAGCTCTTCATCGTCTAATGTGTCCACTTGCTCCTTTGTGATAGAGATCAAAGAAGACAAGGCAAATCCCCCAAAAAAGCACACACACCATACATGCTACCTCCAGATGAGGTGCCACTACCGGAACTAGAAACTAGTGCCATGGATTGTGGCAAAGAGCTCCCAATCCTAGAACGAGATGCCTTGGCGATGTCGATGGACTTAAGCTTTCTGAAAAGTTCATCGCATGTCAAAGTATCAAAGCTCGCAGATTCTTCAATGCTTGAGATCTTAACTTCCCATATGCTACGATCTAGAGCATAGAGAAGTTTGATCGCTCGGTCATGATCTGAGTAAGCTAGCGTCCCAGTAGAGCGCAAGTTACTAACAATGCCATCAAAGCGAGCAAACAAAGCATCAACAAATTCGCCAGGGCCTTGCACGAACATTTGGTATTATTGATTATACGTGCTCTGCCTCCTAGCCTTAATCTGTGATGTGCCCTCATGAAAAGTACTTAATGTTGACCAAATCTCTCGAGCAGTACGAAGGTGCTGGACCCTATCAAACTCGTTGCGACTTAGACTGATAAAAAGAATGTTTCTAGCCTTGCTATTACATTCATATTGAGCCTTCTAAGTCTCTAAGGTACGAGTTTCAGGAATCGTATACTGGGATGCAACAATGTCCCATATTGCACTTCATTGGCTATGAAAATAAGCCTCCATGCGCACCTTCCAATAGGCATAGTCTCGACCATCAAACATAGGGATCTTTGTGTTCTTATCAATGTCGCCACAAGGATCACAACCGGTAAAGGTCAACTCGTGATCAAACCGGCTCTGATACCAATTGTGGGATCAGAATAGTGACTAGAGGGGGGGGTGTTGGCGTAAAAGATTACGCTAATAGGTTCTTGAAGATTAAGAACTAACAAACGAAGAGTTTGTGTTGAGAACTATTTCGAGCCTCTAAATAGGATAATAGCTCAAAGTAGTCTGAAATTGTGTATTGAATAGTTGAGTATTCGATGCCTATTACAGGCTAAGAAAGGGGGTGTTTATAGGTAAAAATCTAAGGAAAAGACCTATTTACCCCTCAATTATAACTGACATAGTGAAAACTATTCGGTACCCCGAATAGGGTTAAAATAGTAAAATTTATCCGGAGAAGGTAGATAAAGCAGACATCTTATCAGTCTTGTTGTTTTCCACTGTAGCTTCGGAGCCTTCGGAAGATACCTCCGAACCATGAAGCCGAAGTATCCTTCGGCTTAGAAACTTCATCATCTCCGGAGATAAACGCAAGCTTTGATGCTAGTGAATTATCTTTGATTGTTGATCTCTAAAGTCCTAAGGATGAAGTATTTTCCCCCAACAGTAGCCCCTCGAATACGCTTCTCCGATTTAACCTGCATGGTAGGAAAGCAGTATATGCAAGGAATATTTTCATATTCAGGGACTTAGAGAAATCTGAAGATGTTAAAGTTATTCGAAGGGTATTTAATATCGAAGCATCTCTGATGAAAACTTCAAACTAGAACTTCTATGTGAACACTTCTCAGGGAAGTGAACCGTTACGAAGGCGGAACGTCGTGAGGAGCCGTTAATTTTGAGCCGTTACCCTTAAAGTCGCCATTAGGCTTCCGAAAAAGGTAACGGTCGAAATTTTACCGTGGGTTCACACCTTTTTACTTCCTGGTCCTACCTGTCAGTGGCAAAAGTCGAAACTACAATGCGAACGCGATTGAGGTGCAGTAGCCAGTGGAAAGGCTCTAAAAGGGGGGTCGAAGCCCACCAAAATTTTTTACAGATCTTGAAGCTCGAAGCCTTCTTTCTTCAACCTCCAAATCTCCTCTCAACCTTTTGAGCGATCAACTCATGGAGAGGACCAACATGACCGTGCTAGCGGCGGCGGGTTCCTTGGCGTAGAGGCAGGCGTGGGCGGCTTCAACAGCAGCGGCCATGGTGGGAGCTCCAGGAGATTCTTGGCCCAAAAATCCTCAGGAGCTCCGCCCTCCATCCAAGAAACCGATTCCGCAAAGCTTCCTCATCGGCCAATCAACGAGTGTACTACGGAATCTATTGAAGAAGTAGTGACCGGGAAGCTAGGCCCTGGAATGAGGACTCGGGTCCCGGAAACGGAATCGACCTCGAAGCCACGGAGTGGACAAGTGGTAGTCTTCGAAGCGTTCTTCGAAGCTAGACTGGGACTCCCTGCCATCAATTTCATAACAGAGGTACTGGAAATGTTCCATATTACCTTGCCGTAATTGTCCCCCAACGCTATTGCAAGACTAGCGATCTTCGAATGGGCTCTTCGGGCCGAAGGATGCGAAGGAAGATCAGATATCTTTGCCGCTACCCACGAAGCCACTTGCCAACCGAAGCCACAAGATGGACCCAGAGATACCAAGGTGTTGACGGCATTTGGAACATGCATAACATTTCCCAGCGAAGGCCATCAACGACCGGTGGTATACTAACTAGATCCTCCGGTGGTTTTACGCCAAAGTCGGAGAACATTCCAGCTTCACAGGGCCTCTTCAGGAGATCTTGTTCCAGAAGGAGGCAGAAGTTACTCCGAACCCAAGCCTGCTCTCAACGCGGCTTGGGTTGCTCTCTTCAGTAGCCAGCCGCATGAGCATGCGGGATCTGGCAGATGAATTCATCACCCTCCGAATCCCACCTCTCGGAGCTGACTGGCCGATTGCGTTTCAAAATGCTTCGGAAGGAGATCTTCGAAGCCTAGGTAAATCTTCGATCTTCCTGCATTAATATATTAGAAAATGGATAAAATACATATGAAATGCTACCTCGTTTTAGCGGCTCCTTTGGCGCTAGCTCTGGAGTAGATCGCAAAGGAAACCGAACAGGTTCTCGGAGCCCCTATGGTGGCAGAGAGACAGCGAAGGGTGGAGCTAGTGGGAAGCTGGGAGTGCTTCAACAGAGTGTGGAGGGCTCTTGGAATGGAGCCTCCACCTCTGTCAGACTTCGACTCGACTGGAGTGGCTCCTCGGAAGAGGAAAGCCACTTCTGAGCCTTCCAAGAAGGCCACCAAGACCCCCGCCAAGAAAGGGAAGAAGACATCGAAACCTCCTCCTCAACCGACTCCGGTATCTTCGCCTTCCTCCTTGGGCATTCAGAGCTCGTCTTCGGAAGACTCCGCAGATAAAGACTCTGATGCTCGAATGGGGAAGACCCTTGAGAATTATCTTATTGAAGAGAGTGAAGACGAGGCTTTGGGCGCAGCCGGAGCTCCTTCTCAAGAGGCTATGGAAGCAGATGCAACGCACTCCACCGAGCCCATCGCAGCTGGCTCAGGACTTGAGTCAGCCCTTCCTAACTCACCCGTGGCCGGGGTGATAGTGTCGGAGATCAAGGCGCCTGCAGCGACTGCACTAGAGAAGACTTCAGGAGATGACCTCGAAGAGTACCTCCAAATGTATGAAGTCCTGGAGGACCCCAACAATTCTCCCTCAAGGCACAGACGAAGGTATACTTCGAAGCTTTTGCCTTTACAATTTCTACAATAACTATTACCCACAAATATTCACTGAATACCTTAATTTTTGTAGGTGCGTCGAGGAGTAGCATAGCTCCGATCACCGATGGAGGTTCAACTTCTCTTGGAGTTGAGGCTCTGGCATACATAGTAGCTCCGACGACTGGAGCTGTCTAGGGCGAAGCAGTTCCGGCCGAGGGGGCATCGGTCAAAGGAGGATCTACCTCAGCCGGAGTTCCTGCTCCGATTTTTGTGCCGGGGAGGAGTAAGAGTATGACGAGCTTCGGTCCCCTCCCTGCCTTGATGACGACGCCCTCCTCCAATGATCCTTCAGCAAGCAATTCAGAGGAGGAGGCCGCGGTAGACGATCATCATGCCCTATCCTGGCTCCCTCCGTTGGCTCCGTTCTTGGAGTAACGAATAGGCCTCCGGGCGCTTCTGGAGCCCTTAGCGGACAAAGGGCAAGAAGTTGTGAACTCCGAATTGGTCTCCTTCTTCAGCGAAGCCAGAGCCCCGGAGCTCAATTTGGCCCTCGAAAGGGCTGCCCTTCTGGTATGCAACACACCGCAAGTGTATTCAATCAATAAATGGAATTACTTGGTACTTTCTTTTTTGCAGCAATTTGTCCTTGCTAGAGCGGCAGCAACTTACAATGAGCTCAAAACTAATCGGCTCAAAAGAAAGGTTACTACCCTCCAGTCTGCCCTGAAAAGCTCTCGGAGCCCCTATGGTGGCAGAGAGACAGCGAAGGGTGGAGCTAGTGGGAAGCTGGGAGTGCTTCAACAGAGTGTGGAGGGCTCCGGACAATTTGCTGGGATTGGACTCCTTCATCACATCGAGGCTCTTGGGATTTCTGTTGCTCTGGTTGGGGGTTCAACGCGTGCAGGCTTCGCAGACAAGGACCTGTTGCATCCTTTGCAGGATGTAGCTTCTGCCTGGGAAGCTTTCCGGGCAATCTAGAAAACGGACCACAAAGCTACAGCCAAAGCTTGGATCGATGAGGCTCACCGGCAGAAGCAAGCTCAGACGAAGCCTCCGCTTCAGACTTCGCCGGCTCCGATGTAACACCCTGAATTTCATTAGGCGTTAAAAATAAAATAAGGTAATTAATCACCAACACCAACTAAGGGGAGAGCTCGTGTTGGTGTTGTTGGAGACAGAACAACTGTGCCTGCTGCTCTTGCATCTGGTTTTGTTGTTGTTGCATCTGGGTAAGTAGTGTGGCGATCAGTTGGTTTTGTTTTGCCATCATCTCCGCAAGTGTTGGATGATAGACAACGGGGGTCTGCTGTTGGCCAGCTGCACCCCACTGAGCCAGATTGCCTGAGGTGCTTCCGTCGCGTGGGGCTTCTGATCCTTGGTCGTTGGCATCTTGAATTTGAAGGGTTCAAAAAGAAGGTGCCAATAATTAAGGGGAAATTGTTACTGATTTTATTGCCTAAGATGAATAGTTTGACCTAGATGCTTACATATTTTATTTTAATCTCTTATTAACTTTCACACTCATGCCTTATATTATTTTTAATATAAATGATTAATCATGTATTTTATTCACACAACATTCATGTTGTAATATATTTTATTAATTAGTGTTAGAGGTTTAAGATGAAATGATGTTGATTATATCTTATTGAATTCCTTGGTGCCCAAAAATTCCAGAAAATTTTTGGAACGCAATTTAATGCTTAGGAGAATCTTTAGGAAAATACTCTAGCTAATTGTTATTTTTAAATGAAATTTTTAGGCTTGTATTTTAGCTTTCCTCTTTCTTGATTTATACTGAATCCTCTTCTTGAAATTTATTTATTAATTACCTTATTTTATTTTTAACGCCTGATGAAATTTAGGGCGTTACAATTCTAACCCCCTTAACAAGAATCTCGTCCCGAGATTCAAAAAGGCTGAAAATAGAAAGTCATGTATATGCTTCAGCAATGAATCACTTCTTTACACTAGAGGCTTTAAGTCTACCTCTTCATAGATTGGGCTTGACTTAGTTAGGGCTTTCTTGACAACGTTTCTTGACTTCATGGTTGGAGTTGATCTTACTGAACAGCGACGAACGAATCATGTTGAGTTGAAGCTTGAGGTAGATTCTCTCCCTTAGATTGAGACTATGACCTAATAGGTATATGGGGAAGAGCGAAATGAATAATAGGAAAGAGTGAGATCGGATCTATAGATAGGACCTTAACCAACTTTATTACTGATGTGATGTATGTATTGATCAATCATTATACCTCAAGCAAACAACCTAGTATGATTACATCACAAGGGACGATGTAAACCATACGCTATAAAAATCAAGCAATTCGTTCAGAAACTAACGATATCTAGGGGCTTCTACACTTGACATTCTCCTCGAACAATGCTAAGGGCTGCTTCTTGGCTCGTCGTCTCTGATCCAATTGCCTTTGCTTAGACGGTGAAGAAAGGGAGATCCTCGTCCGTAGAGTCCTTCAACTAATCCCTCGTGCTCGCGAGAATAGATGAGAAACAAGATTGCCATCTAGCAATTTTTTTTGAGATCACAAGTAGAAAATGAAGTGGGATTGAGTCAAGGTTAGAAATCAATAGAATAATTTTTTCCATAGATACTGTTTTTTATATTTTTGCAAATAAGTCCTAAAGAAGGTCTGTTTGGCTTCCTGCAGTCAAGTCGGCTCTGATACCATCTTGTCACGCCCCGATTTAATAAATCAGGACTTTTATTGAAATTCCATAGAAAATCAATAAACCAAGACGTTCATCATGTGACCACGTACAAATACGAGCAATCATTCACGGTTCGTAGACCGCATTAATACAAAAGTGAATAAAGGTGAAGAGAAACTAATAAAATAAAGGGGTCCTAGATGAACGCCTCCTTCTAGTCTCGCCTTGACTGGGTCGCTACTCCAGACCTTCATCCTCCTCTTAGTAGATGGGCTCTGATGGTGTAAGTCAACGGGGTGAGTACATATGTACTCAGCAAGCCACCGAATGCAAATATAATGCAAGATAATAACAAGGGAGATAGTGGCTAATTTTGCGGAAGAGCGTAATTTGTAAAGCAATTAAATGTGAACAATTTATTAGTACTGAAACGTAAACATGTGTATGCATCATCATCTTCTAACTCGAGGGGTACAGTCAGCCCCACCTCGCTCGACAGTCCTTACATGCCATGAATAACTCAACCATTCAAACAATTGTAAACTAACTGCGAGTAGTTACACAACCCGCCCTTGACCGTGGGCTTGGCTTTTCGAAAAGATTTAAATACTCTGATCAGAGATGTACCACTGTACCCACAAGGCACGCACTCATCACTTACACCAAAGTGTAACGAGATGATCCATACCACGGGAACTCGTGCCAAAACCTTCCATATGGTCCTCCTTGACCCGACAGCACCCTCTTATGGGTTTCGTATCATGTCTCGACGCGTCGAGCCTCACCATACCCCCCCTTGATCCACATCGGTACAAGTCACCCGTAGGTTGCCCCTTGCCCCCTCCACTATGGTGCATCGAGTCGGATTGTTCCATACATCCAGTTAGGACTTACCCACTAGACTTGTGGTTGGTACGGAAGTGCTTTGCAACAGATCCCGCAGACCGGTCCTTATAGTGTCCCGGTGCAACCAACCAATTCCCGAGCTTGCACCCGGAACCCACCATACTTATAACATAGCCAACTCTAATAGAGTCGAGAGACGAGAATAACGGGGAAATTCATATAGTAGAATCCATCTATCTACGACTCATTCTTTTATCCTATAGCAGTTCTGTCGGTACATTGGACACTAGCTAATGTAATATTTGGTAGAGTGACAAGGAGTGTAGGCTCAATAAGCATGCCTTTGGTTTGCACACAAGGACGGGGATCTAATAAATATAAGTGTAGGGCTTGATATTTGACTAATGCAATAATATCGTATGAGTTATAGCGGTAGTTATGAAAACTGGGCTCAATGATGATCAACTATTTCCACAGGAGGGTTCGATGACTAGCCTTGATCAGCAAAGGGTGAAGGTGGAACCTCGGGATAGAACACCGGCTCCTCGACGAACTCGTAGTCTTCTCGATACGGAAAAGTAAATAAAGCATTCAATAAACAATCCAAAGAAAATCAACCATACCAACATACATGTTTTTGTTAGATTTAAGTAAAGGAGATAGAGTCTTAAATTTTAGGGAATTGCTACTTAAATATCTAATATTGAGATTTCTGAATTTTATGACGTGATGTAATTATTTTTCCTAGGGGTTTTTATTTTCCCTTTTTAGAGATGAAGTAAAAAGGTATAAAATACCCTTATTATTTTATTGTAGTAAAAACAGTGAACTTAAGTTGTTAGGCCTCCTGAAGTTATTATATAAGTTTTCATGATGTTTTTCTAAAGTGTTGTATTTCTATTAATTATTCCTCCTAAAGGGCCTTAGAAATGTTTATTTAATAAAATGACATGGACAAAATGGACATTCCATTTTTATTGTACTAAAAAAAGTTAAATGGAGCCATTATATCTTCTGAAATTAATTTATAAATTTTTAAGGGTTTTGCTGAATTATTTAATTGAAATATTAATTAAATCCTAAGGGGACTTTTCTTTATTATTTAATAAGATTATTATGTGCCAAATAAACGTATTGTTTTTATTGCATAAAAGTGTAGAGAATAAAAGGACAAATTTTCCAGAATTGAAATGGTCAAATTTGGAGTTAATTTGAGCAAGATATGATTTTTTGAAGTTTAAAGCTATGTTCTGAATTTTATATAAACCAGAAAACAGGCTTGGGTCCACGGTGAGCCAGGCCCACCATGGACCCGCGCACTGTGCGCGTGGGCCAGTCGGATCTGGACCGTCCGATCCAGATCGGGTGGCCAACAGCGAGGCGGGGCGCTTAAGTCACAGCGGACGGCTGTGATTAAAAGAAATCTAACCGGTACGCGTGGACGCACGGGATTCAATCTGGATTTTAAACAGTGATCAACGGCTCTGATCAAACGGTACTGGTTCGGTTTAGATCAAGGGCCAGGATTAAATCCCATGAGGATTTAATCCGGGCCGTTAGATCAAAATCGTGCGGTCCACGAGGGATCCGGCACGGCACGCTTAGAAGGGGGTTAGTTACCCCTTCTTCTCCGACTCCGGTGACGCTACGGCGGCGGATCCCCGGTGAGGGCGAGGTACTATGGCGCATCTAAGGCCAGAAATGGAAAGAGGGGCACAAGGGGGATCCCGGCATACCAGCGATGACGACGATGGGGTAGTGGCGGCGATCGGCGACGAGGAGAGGGCGGCGATGTCCTCGGGTTGGCGGTGGTGAAGTTGTTCCAGCGGTCGTCTGGCCTAGCAGAGGCGATGCCGAGGTAGGGCGCGTGATGGAGATCTCGGTGGTGGCGACAGCGAGGACGGAGATGACTCGGAGCGCGTGTGAGGGCTTGCCGGAGCCAAAACAGGGGGAATTTCGGAAATGGAGGTGGCGACGCTTGGGAGCGTGAGGCTAGGGCCAACCAGATGTGGCAGAGTGCAGTGGACTGAGGGGTTAAATAGGGCTCGCCGGTGGTGAGAAAGGAAGGCCGAAAGAGGGAAACCAGCGAGGCACCCCATAGCATCTCCGGTGAACATTCCATGCTCTCGAATTGGCTTCCAAAAGGACGAAATCGCGTGGCTAAGGGGGGAAATGGATCACCAGTGATCGGGGAAGGGAATCCCGGGCTCAATTTAGTGAATCCGGGCGGTCGGTGGCGGATTTGGGAAGGGGGCCAGTGGGAATGGAAGGGGGAGATCCCCTTCCATCGAAGAAGATGGATCTGACAGGTGGCCCCCACCTGTCAGCGGGCGCGCGCGAAAGAGAGAGAGGATGACAAGCGGGCCAGACGTGGCAGCAGCAGAGGGGGCGCGGGCAGAGACTGCCAGGTGGGGCCGGCTGGCGCGAGCGGGCGGGAAGCGAAGGAGGACGCGCCGACAGGCGGGTCCCGCCTGTCTACGAGAGCGGCTGGACGGGCCGGGCTGAAAGGCTTTGGGCGGGGAATTGGGGGTTGCGGCCCAATTTCCTTAAAAATGTATTTTTGATTTAAAATAATTCTAGAAAATTAATTATTTGATTAAGGCCTTAAGCACTGTTGATAAAATCTTGTAAAAATTCTCAAAAATATTTCTTGGCTTCTAGATTCCACCATAAATTTTTCAGCTACAGATTTTAAATATTTCTTCCTGATTTGCTTTAATTGAGTTTCTTTTAGTCTTTTCTTTAATTAAATAAATCATTTTATTCCAGAAAATTTATTTCGCTTATTTTTATTTTATTTTAATTCTGGGGCTGTTACATCCGACCCCGCCTGCTCCGCCAGCCCACCCACAGGTTTAGCTTTATAGGTCGCTTATGCATGTACAAGAAACCTTGTAAAAGCCCCTTTTATGAATAAAAAGTTTATAAACGAGGAAACTTTGTTTGGATGTTTATTCTTTTAGGTTTTGCCAAGCACTTCGGAGCTCAACTTCGAAGTATTTGAACTTAGCGAAGGGCTCTGTCGGCAGGGGTCTGGCCTCTAAAGCTTAAGGCCTTATCGACACTCGCGCTTCTCTGTTCCTCGAGGGGATCAAGGGGAGATAGCACCCGAAGTCCATCGCGATGTCTTAGTAATGGGGGATTGGTCCCGATCTTCCGCTAGGTAAGGATAACTTGTATTGGTGGAGAATCTCGACGTTGACGATCCAAGGCTCCGGTCCGGCGGATCAAAACCTTGCAATCGCTACACCACTGTCTCTGTCAGTTATCAACCACGTAGGGCGCGATTGACCTCGCCACGAAGGCTAGTTCCTGCAAGCAAACCCAAGAACACAAGAAGGAACAGGAAGAACACAAGTCGAATGCCAAATCACAGATGAACTATGATGAGGAGAGGTTTCACAAACGCTGATGCAGCAGCCAATTGGTCCGGTGCAGGAGCGGGATCTAAACACACAAGTGTAGATGCAAACAAAACAAAACCTAATCCTAATGGCGGCTGGCGTGAGTATATAAGGCGTGGGCAGCCTGTAGGATGCGCACACGACTCGGACTATGGGCCAACACAACCTCCAACTCAGTATAAGGTCCAACTCGGCCCAGTTTTGTCACGCAGGACTGTTTCAGTCACACAAGACGTCTCGAGACTCCAAAAGAGGCGAAACGAACGCCAAAAGATCCCTGTACTCCTTATCTTTCCAAAAATTCCAAGAACGGGCCAATCGGACTTCGTATGAGAAAGTTATGCCCATTTCGGTGCATGGTGGTTGATGTAGTCCGAACTAGCGAATTCTTGACTTCAAATCATCCGTGCGACTCCGTCTTCAACTCCAACTCTCCTATTCCATCTCCCATGTTCCTAAGCAACAAAATATCACTAGTATTCAGTAGCATCCCATCCAAACAAATATTAACATAGTTGCTAAGGAAAGAATTAACCTGTAATTGAATTGTAGGTTGATGGTGCATGTGTGTATCATGGTGGTGCAGGTGTGTATCATGTTGGTGCATGTGTGTATCATGTGAAGTGATGTCCTCATCACTTAGCTTATATTAAGGAATAGGATAAGGATGAAGCGTCTTCGTCTTCCGAATACGTAGATTGGTCTGACTCGGAGTACCAAGCCAAAGATCCAGCAGAGCCTAGCTCTGCAAGACTTCTGTCTTGCGCTGAACTTCAAGAGGAGTAGAAAAAACTGCGAGCTTCGAAGAAGAAAAGCACTCGGACTAAGAAGAAAGTCTCGAAGGCTGTGGAGCCTGAAGGTCAAAGTGGTGTTAGAAGCCTAAATGCTTAGACCAGAACTTCTCTTGATGTAATAATATGATTATCCAATTAATATGAATTGCTTTGGAAGCATCTTTTTGTTGTTCCTTACTCCTCTGCCCATCCTTGTGAGTGGGGGACCGTACGCGTTGTGATAGGGTCCATCAGACACAATGATTGATATAACAATCTGATGCTTCGCACAACACTTGATCTTCAAATTTTACTCTTTTGTAGAGTTCTTCAAACTATACGTTCGTATTATGATGTTTATAAGATTCGGAGCTAAATTTATACTTGTAAGCTCCCATAGCAGTTGCTTAGGACTTTAAAAGTGTTTCATTGGGCCAGAGCCTTGAAACCATATTGCTTGGTCACCTTCGACTCTTTTACAGATGCTTCAAACCCGGAGGCAAGAAATCTGTTCTTTTAAAGTCCTTAGACTCTTCTATGGATCCTAACAAGCTAGAGCCTGGAATCCGTAGGCTGGCCACCTTTGGCTCTTTTACAGATGCTTCGAACCCAGAGGCCGGAAATCTATTCTTTTAAAGTCTTTAGACTCTTCTATGGATCCTAACAAGCCAGAGCCTGGAATCCATAGGCTAGCCACCTTCGACTCTTTTACAGATGCTTCGAACCTAGAGGCCGGAAATATGTTCTTTTAAAGTCCTTAGAATCTTATACGGATCCTATAAAGCCGGAGCCTGGAATCCGTAGGCCATTGTCTGGGTTCCTTGAAAGATGCTTGACTCCGCAAGAATCCCTGTTCTCCTGATGCGTCCAACAGGAGTAAGGGATATTTGAAGAGTAAACACAATTCGAACCTCCATTTTTATTTAGAAAGGTACTTTTACAATTCATTACAAGGAGCCCCTAAGCGTAATAACGTTTAAGGTGCTCCGCATGCCATGCATGCTTCAACTCTTCCCCTTCTAAATTAGCTAATTTAAATGAGCCGGGGCGCCCTGAGCGTAGGATAATATATGGTCCTTCCCATTTATTCCCTAGCTTCCCCAGAGCTATTACACTTCGCAATACCAAATGACCTGTTTTAAGCTCGTTAACTTTTATCTTCGGGTCATACCATGTCTTTGTTTGGTCTTGGTACTTCGTCAGATTGGCGACAACTCGAAGCCTTGTTTCTTCTGACAAGTCTAGCGAAGTATTTCTCTCGTCTTCAGCTCCAGGTTCTACTACGCGAAGGGATCCACCCTTGAGCTCCGTTGGAGTCATAGCCTCATCTCTGAATAGCAGCCTGAATGGGGTGAAGCCTGTGGACCTAGCTTGAGTGGTCCGAATGGACCATAGAATCTTAGAAAGTTCTTCGGTCCACAGTCCTTTTGCTAGCCCGATAATCCATCGATTTAAATCAGAGAGAATATTTCCATTGGCTCGCTCAATAGCTCCGTTGGATTGTGGATGGCGAATTGCTGCGAAGCATAACTTGATGCCTAGTTCTTCGCAAAATTCTTTAAAGGGTTTGGCTTCAAACTGGTTGCCATTATCTACAGTTAACTCCCTTGGCACTCCGAACCTACATATGATATTTTGACAAAAGAATTTTTGCACATTTCTTGAAGTGATAGTAGTTAGGGGTTCAGCTTCGACCCATTTAGAAAAATACTCAATTGCTACCACTGCAAACTTCAAGCTATCTTTTGCCATTGGAAAAGGACCGATGAGATCCATTCCCATCGTGCCATTGGCCATACCGGGGCAATAACTTGAAGGGGTGTTGGTGGACGGTGCTCCGTCTACCCATCCACTAGCATCCTTGATAGGTTCAAACTAGCTCTTCCGCATCTCTCACAATTGTTGGCCAATAGAGCCCCTACCGAAGTGTCTTTCCTACTAGAGCACGTGGGGCTAGGTGGCTTCCACATAAGCCTTCGTGAATTTCCCGAAGTATATCTTGGACTTCGGGTTGTGAGATGCACCGGAGTAGGGGAGAACAAACTCCGACTTTGTATAATATCCCATTGACAAGCTCATAATTACAAGCCCTTGGTTGCAACCTTCGGAAATCCGGACCTTCTGACAACACTGCGCTGTTTTGCAAGACATCCATTATCGGAGTCCACCAGTCTGCAGCTGGGATGCAAAGGACTTCTACGGAGGGTAACTGATTTACCGTAGGCTTGATAAGTTCTTCATAAAAAGCACCCTCCGGGACGTCCAATGCTCTTGCTGCAGCCTTCGCTAGAATGTCTACAAGTTGATTATCTGCTCGAGGAATACTCCGAACAGAAAATCCTTTAAACATTGCTTCTATCTTGTGGATTTCTTCTAGATACATTGCAAGATATGCGTTCCTGGCTTGAAAGCTTTTGTCAACATGCCCTTTGATGAATTGGGAATCTGTCTTAATTATAATTCTTGCTGCTCGAAGTGTTTTTGCCTTTCGGAGGCCTAGTAGGATCCCTTCATACTCTGTGATAGTATTCGTGGTCTTAAAGTTGATCTTCGCAGAATACATGGCCTTCTGCTCTGACGGCGATATTATCATAGCTCCAGCTCCGGCACCATATGCTTGATAGGCTCCGTCAGAAAAAATTATCCATAAACCTTCGGAGGTTTCTTCCGGAGCCCAGACTGTAGATGGATTCCACTCTGCCACGGAGTCAACTATGATCTGAGTTTTGATAGTTGTTCTCGCCATGAAGGAAATACCAAAGCGGGCTAGCTCGACAACCCATTTTCCGATCCTACCCGTAGAATCTTTGCTCCACAGCATGTCACCAAGGGGATATGATGTAGGAACGATTAGATTATGTGCTAGAAATTAATGCCTTATCTTCCGCAAGGCCATTACCAAAGCATAAGAAAATTTTTCGAGCTCGGAGTATCTTGTCTTTTCTCCGGACAAAGCTTCTGAGACGAAGTAAACTGGGTTTTGCACCAACTTTCATTTAAGCTCAACTTCCCTAACCAATACTGCACTTACTACGGACCCTGTTGCTACAAGATAAAGAAGGAGAGTTTCTTTTGGGAGGGGCACAGTAAGTGTTGACAAGCTTCTAAGGTAATCTTTAATGTCATCGAAGCTTCTCTGGCACTCTGGCGTCCACTTGAAACTTTCGGACCCCTTTAGAGCTTTAAAAATTGGAAGGCTTTGCTCGGCTGATCTGGCTAGGAATCTGCTGAGAGCTACGAACCGTCCTGTTAGCTTCTGGACCTGCTTCAGATTTTCTAGTGGAGCCATTCTTTGCAATGCGCTTATCTACATTGGGCTAGCTTCGATTCCCCTACTTGAAACTAAGTACCCTAGCAGTTTTCCTGCTTGTGCCCCGAATATACATTTTTTAGGGTTGAGGCAAACTCCACATGCTCGGAGGCTCTCAAATGTTTCAGCTAAGTCTAGGCTATAAAGGTGCTTTACATCACTCCTTATTATAATGTCATCCATATAGGTTTCGACATTTCGGCCTATTTGATGACCTAGAGCCTTAGCTATCAAACGTGAGAAGGTGGCTCTGGTATTTCACAAGCCAAAAGGCATTCGAACATAACAAAATACTCCGGATGGAGTTATAAAACTCGTCTTGGCTTCGTCTTCGTGCTTTAGCCAGACCTAATGATAATCGGAGTATGCATCCAGGAAGCTCAGTAATTCAGAGCCAGCCATAGAATCAACCAGCTGGTCTATTCGAGGCATAGGGTAGGGGTCTCACGGGCATGCTTTGTTTAAAGATGTGAAGTCAATGCACATGCGCCACTTGCCGGAGCCCTTCTTCCTGACAAAAACAGGGTTAGCCAGCCACTTCGTGTGGGCTACTTCCCTGATGATGCCAGCCCTTAGCAATTTTTCCACTTCTACCTTGGCGAGGTCTGCCCTCTCTACTGATAACTTACGGAGCCCCTGGCGCACTGGCCTAGCCTTCGGGTTGACAAGCAAACTATGCTCAATGATACTCCGGTCAACTCCGGTGATGTCTTCGTCGGTCCAGGCAAAGATATCCAAATTTTATTTGACTACTTCCTCCAGTGAAGTGGCTATCTCCGAAGGTAGCCCCTTGCTAAACTGTATTGGGTACTCCTTGCCATCTTTCAGGATTATCTTCATGACGACATCACCTTTCGAGCTTGGCTTTAGGGAAAGGCCCTACGAGGAGTTTGAAGACTCCAAAGCCTCCTCTGTGTGCTCCGATGAACTGTGCACTTGCCGAGGGTCAAATGGCTGACCGTGGCCATACTCCGTTCTTCGGGCTACAGCTTGGTCTCCTGAGATAGTGAGAACTCCACCTTGCGTGGGCATCTTGAGACATAAGTAGATATGTTGTGCTATAGCCCCAAACTGGTTCAACATTCCACGTCCAAAAATCGCATTATAGGCATATGGGGCATCGACGACGTCGAAGATCACCTCCTCCACCCTGGCCAGGGCCCCTCTCCGAAGGCAACCTCAAGGCCTATCTGGTCGAGGGCATCGAGAGGCGGACCTACAAAGCCTTGGAGTGGGCAGGCCGCCGGAAGTAAATGCCTCCGAGGGATGCACATCTGGTCGAAGGCCTGAACGAAGAGTATATCTGTGGAGCTTCCACCGTCTACCAGGATCCTTCGGACTTTGACTCCCGCTATATCAGCTGAAATGACAAGGGGTCAGCATGAGGGAATTCCACCCCCGCAGAATCATTGGCAGTAAAAGAAATAGGTACATGGGACGACTCGGGCATTTCTGCCACAGAATTCGAGGTCCCTATGTGCCCTACTTCGTGGACATATTCTCATTGTTTCCTTTTCGACATGTTACCGAGGGTCCCCCTCCGGAGATGGGCAGGACCACTCGCTTGCCGTGATCTTGGAGATCTTCCTGCTTTGGTGGTTGCATAATATTGGTGACCGGGAGCTGCATTGGAGCTTCGGGGATGCCGGCTCGGGCCACGGTTTATTTGCACGGGCTCCGAACGCGCCGCTGGAGGGGCTCTATCCGAAGTACCTCGCCCTGTACTTCATCCAAGGTATTCACCCCAAAGGGTTAATACATACTTACAATACTTCGTGTCATGGCTTCTATTGTCACCATGCACACAACAAAAGAAGCTCTATCGCCTGCCAGCTACTCTTTCTTGGGGCTTTGAAGCACCAACCTATAAGCCTTGCGCCTGTTGAAGGTTGACAGGTGCCTTCGGGGCGGAGGGTGCAATGTTCAACACCTCGGAGCGGAAGTTCTTCTTTCCCCGCCTATGATCATTGAAGCGATTGTCAAGGGTGGCTTGCGGAGAGGTTGGGACTTTAGGCTCCATCTTCACTTCTCGAAGGGCTGGTGCAGGTGTCGCTGTTCTTCGGAGGCAGCCTTCCTCTGCCTTGGCATACTATTCAAAGTATGCCATCAGTTGTGCCACGGATGACACCAGTTCCCGATGAAGCTTTCGGAGGAGATCTGGGTTCATTACCCCTTCGCGCGCAGCATCGACTACCGAAGAGGTAGACAAGCCTTTGATCTGAGACTAGGTGTGTGCGAAGCGTGTGAAATACTCCCGAAGTGTCTCCCCCGCTTGCTGCTTCACCTGAAACAGACTTCCAGTCGACATTGGGGCTACAAATGTACCTTGGAAGTTGCTTACAAACTTCTTCTTCAGCTGCTCCCAAGACTTGATCGATCCTGGCTTTAGAGACCAGAACCATCGGAGAGCTACACCTTCAAGAGCGAGGGGGAAACACTTCGACAAAGTGTTACGCACCCCTCCGCTAGCTTCTATTTCCAAAGCATACGAACGAGAGAATTCTCCAGGGTCAGACCTACCGGAGTATTTGTGAGCTTCGAGGCCTTAAACCTGGAGTCAAAAGGCACTTTCTACAGGTCCAGATGCAATGGAGACTCGTCGTCGAAGGACGCATTCTCGGCTTCCTCTGGGACTTGGATAGCTTCGGGAAGATCGCCTGCACCACCGTCTTGAGGCCCTCCTGGAGCATGAGTGGAGGCTTGAGAGCAAAGCCGATTAGCTGCCTCCCGCCTCCACCTTGCCACTTGCTCCTAAAGTCATGCTACATGGGTAGCCTCATCCTCAGGAAGGTGTTCATCTCATTCGGAGGGGAGCTCCAGGTCTCAGGAACTGGTGTAGTCGGTTTGGAGCACCGTGGGAGCGGCTCGGGGGCCTCTAGGTGCTCGACATCCGGCGACCCCTTCGGGGGTTAGTGGGATAACTGAGGGTCTTGCACCGTTGGTCCGAGGGGACCTTTGCAGAGGATCGAAGGCTAGGCTCCGCTTGGGAGGAATAGCTAACGAATATGAGGTCCGAAGACCGAGGACTTTGATTGGTTTGGGAAGGCGAGGAAAGGTCTTTGAGCTGCACTAGGAAGCCCATTACCGAAGGGTGCGTGGAATCCTGAGACTCCGAAGCTCCCTCCGCAAGTGCTCTTCGAAGTACAGTCAGCGGCAGAGAACTAGCTTTTAGAACTAGGGTCCCCACGGACGGCGCCAACTGTTGGCGTAAAGATTACGCTAACAGATTCTTGAAGATTAAGAACTAACAAATGGAGAGTTTGTGTTGAGAACTATTTCGAGCCTCCAAATAGGATAATAGCTCAAAGTAGTCCAAAATTGTGTATTGAATAGCTGAGTATTCGATGCCGATTACAGGGTAAGAAAGGAAGTATTTATAGGTAAAACTCTAAGGAAAAAACCTATTTACCCCTCAATTATAACCGACATAGTGGAAACTATTCGGTACCCCGAATAGGGTTAAAATAGTAAAATTTATCCAGAGAAGGTAGATAAAGCAGACGTCTTATCAGTCTTGTTGTTTTCCACTGTAGCTTCAGAGCCTTAGGAGGATACCTTCGAACCATGAAGCCGAAGTATCCTTCGGTTTAGAAACTTCATCATCTGCAGAGATAAATGCAAGCTTTGATGTTGGTGAATTATCTTTGACTGTTGATCTCTAAAGTCCTGAGGATGAAGTATTTTCCCCCAACAGGGGGTGAATAGGTGCCTTGACAATTTCTTTCGAAGTGATTGCCTAATCAAATCACCCAATGCACCTCTAAAAACACAATTTCAAGTTTCGATCAAAATAGTACAAAAATTGAGCTCAAACAGATTCAAAAACCCAAAGACGGCTTTGTTTTAAGTTTTTATTCAACCAATATCAAATCACTCACGCAAACGATCAATTCAAGTTTATAGAAATGAATCAGCTTGTTTCAAATCAATCACAATTGAAATTTATTCACTTCAGAAATTTTTTATATGATGAATAGTAATTTTAATATCAACAAGGTACATTTGCCAAATTCTGATTCATATTGCAAAGTTCAATTTCAAGTTAATTTCAGAAAAGCAAGCAATAATTCAACACTTGTAAACCGTGCTAGTATTGAATTAAACGCTTGAAATTAACTTGTGCAATACAATGAACAAAAATTGGTCGGCACAGGAACAGTAGCAAGATTGAAATACTCAACACTTTACTATTTACCAACCAGATTTCATTGCATGAAATAATTTCTAGAGATACACTTCAAAGGATTGCAAAAAATTTGTTCAATTTCAAACACTAGAGAGTCCTGAACTGACAACAGGCACAGCAATTTAATTCAGGTTAACATGTTGAGCAGAATTTTAGTTTATCAGATCACACACTGTTTACAGAATTTTATTTCCTGAATATAGCTCAAACCATTGACAATTCAGAATAACTTGATTCTATCGCAATCAGATTTAAACAGTTGATCAGGAATACAGCAAAGAAGCAGTTTCTATTTTGACAAAAATCTGAATGCTGTTCAAGGAAGTTTTCTCCACAAACAACACAATTCTGAAACAGATTAAAATGAACAGCAACTACTATTCAGTAAACAATCTACTCACTGTAGATACAAAAATTTCAGTCAAGATCAGCAGTTCCTAGCTGAACAGGAAAGACAGATTCTGATATTTGAAAGTAATTGCTGCAAACATGATTGATCTGATCACAAATAACTGCTGACAAGAAGAATAGTAACAGTAATCAAGGCACAGCAAATTGACACACATGCTTCAGGGATTCTAAAGCTCAAACATCAAGACAGCATAGGAAGACTATACTGAAACTGTTTCTTATTCACAACAGTTCTCAAAAAGCTCCATCTAACCTGACTGAACACACGGAACCAGAGAACTATCACACTTGACAGAACATTGCCTTCCAAATTATCAAGATGAAACAAAAACTGAACTGATTAGCTAGACATTCATTCTAAAGAGATTATAATGAAGAAAATCAGAGAAGAGGTTCAAGAACAAAGAACTAAAAACCATTCAGATGGGTGTTACTCAATTCAGCTGGAACCTAACAAAAAATGACAATAAAACCTCTAAAACCAGCAAGAATAAAGAGCAATTTTATCTGATTCAATTCAATCAACACATCAAAAAAGTTCACTCAGATCTATTCCAAACATACACACATGATTACTCATAGGGAACAGAACTGCATACAAAAGTCTAGATGAACAAGATATAAAACCAGTGTCTAAACCAGGAATTTCTGATTAGAGTTACACTAATTCAAGGATTGAACATATCCAGTAGAAAACACATCCAGTTCTAACTACCATCTCACAAGTATTCAACTTATATCAACAAAAAAACTTCACAGAAATTTGTAGATGAACTCACAAGATAACTTCGCCGGCTTTAGGGAAAAACATGATGATGAACAGCATGTCGACACCACTGTATCCCGACCGAAACCTTCTTTCCAGAACTGTAGTTCATCCAGAGTTATAGCACTACGAGTTTTCTATAGTTTTTGAATGGAAAAATGTCTGAGAAAATTTTAATTCCATGTCACAATCTGTTCGGCTAGGCAGGAGTATAAATATTCCACCTGCCAATTTTTCTAGAAGGCCTCTTTTACACAAAGCCCCCTAGAAAGACTCAAATTACAATTTTGAAAAAAATTGTTAAAGCTGAAAAATAAAAATTACAAAAGAACCCTCTTTAGTATATTGTCATAATATATACATTCTAAATATGCACTATAAAGTTCACAATATGACACCAAAAAAATTAAACTAAAACTTGACACTATTTATTGAAATTGTAAAAACGTTTAAAGTTTCGACAGTTTTCAGCAAAAACTGACAAAGCCTCTCCTGATCGTCGATGTCCATCGTCAGTCCGCGAACTCGACTGCCAGCAAGTCTCTCCCGCTCTCGATCCCTCGAGCCGCCTTGTCACTTGCACTGGCTTCCCTTTCGCTGACTTGAACGACGCTTCATCTCGATCAATCTCCAACTCGACGTCCTGTTCGACCTCCATGCGTACATCCGAGTCCACTCTCAACTTCGACTGACACCCTCGACCATCTGGTATTAGACTCCCTGTATAACACTGATCCCGTGCCATCGACTGTTAACGAGTAACTCCTGCCTGCACACACGAGACAAACACAGACACACACACCAACTCTAGTACATCCAAACTCAACTCATGAACTCAGCCTATCAATCACTCATCATTCCATTGAACATTAGTGACACACCTCACTATGTTCCTCAAACTCGTTAAAAAGTGATTAGAGATAAAAAAACCCTGAAATCAACTAATTGGACTCGGACTCAGATTGGGCCGATGTGACTAGACCCATAAGGTCGGTCTGACCAGGCCTACATGGCCGGTTGGACCAGCTTGTGCTAGGGTTTGGCATATTTTCGGTCCAAATTACCAATTTTGACTTTTTGACAATTTTGACCATTAATGCCATTTTTTCCGATCAACACTTCTGATCCACCGGAACTTCAGATCAATATTGGAATTCCTGGTAGCAACAATTGCTCTCTGTATTGAATCATTTATTCGATATCGGAACATCCAATCAGTATCGAAACTTTAGATCCGCCACTAGAACTTTCGATTAGTATTGGAACTTCCGATTTGCCGTGGACAGAAATAGATCTAATATGTTTTTCCACCATGTATCTCCATACATGAGGGATCCAGATCGAACACTACGCACATAGGCTCTGATACCACTATTGGGGAATAGGGGAGCTATGCTATCTGGCAAATTCAAAATTTCCGCCCTAAGCCCAAGATCCATGTGCGTGCGAGATCATAGATCGTTACCTTCTAGCATGTGATGCGCTAGGTGCAGTGGAAGAAGATGTCGAAGAAGCGCGTCAAGTCTATCCTCGCTTCGTCCCGACCATTCCTCACAAATCTAATCAGAGAAGACGACATAGTTATTAATGTGATGAAGTCCACGAGTGTCGCTATTGGAGAAACGCCTCCACGTTATCCACATGTGCAAGGATGGAGTTCCTCCCACGGCAGCGTGCTAGCACCGCACGTGAGAGACGGGGATCGTCGACCTCAACTATTGAGATCAAGAAAGGGAGGGGAGGAGTCTTTGGTGGCTAGGTATAAACTATACTCAAGCTTGTACCCCAAGACCTCCTCTCCTCCTCTCTTTATATATGCCTGAGAGCCCCTAGTCGTCCACATCTCAAAACCCACAAATTGGTTACAACCGATTTGTGTTGCAATAGATCTAATATGTTTTACCCACGTTGGAACTTCCGATCCTGGATCGGAACTTCTGACAGAGTATTTTTGTCTCTCGATTTAGTACGACACATAATAGATCCAATCTATTTTCTCCCACCTCGGAACTTCCGATACACGTATTGGAACTTCTGATCAGCACAAATATCCTAATGAAAAATCAGAACTTCCAGCTCATCAAAACTTTCAGTCCCATATTGGAACTTCCGAAGTAACTTTTTCTCTTTGACTTGAGTCTAGAAAATAATCGAAACATCCGATTCCAAATTGGAATTTCCATTCATGTTGCGAATCCAACCATCGGAACTTCCAAAGTCCGTTTCGCTCTCTGACTCATGTATCGAAAATAATCAGAACTTCTGATACTCCCTATCAGAACATCCCATGCATGGAATTTTCTTGGTCATATCCATCAGTGGGGCCACACTACCTAAGTTGGTTGTGGTCGATGGTAGCCCATACCGTATCAGCCAACCATTTGGGCTCATCAACGGGGCATCGATGTCATCCTCCTGCAAAAGAAAGGGACTGAGGAGACGAGGAAGAAAATCAAAACAAAAAGCCAAGTCACGAGAATCATGCAAACCTCAGGGTCGATGTCGGTGAAGGCCGGATCCAGCGAAAGAAAAAATTATTTCGAATGGCGATTGAAGATGTGGTGGCTCACCTCGGACCACCATTTCTTGTAAGGTATCGACACCACCCTACATACGGCCCAGGAAGGGAGCTCTCCAAGGGAGATTGAATCGGTCATAGAGAAGAGCCGATTGATCTCCAAGGAACTTGATACTTCACTACGGACCTAGATCCGATCGATGAAGAAGAGATCGATTGGCAGTTGATGAAAACAAAGCTGCCAGGCGTAGACCATCGGATGATAAAACTCATAAGATGGCTTACATGTGGCACCGACCGTGAAGTTAATCAGAAGAAGACAAGAAGAGATACAAGCAAGGAAGATGGCCTCGCTCTCTGAGCTGGCTAGCACATTGCCCAAAGATAGTTGTTGTGGGTATTCATAATCGGCCAAGGACTCGTTGGCATCCCACACTACATAGTCACTAATGAAGCCACAATAAAAGGCCTTGAACCATCGGGCCAAGATGTCAGCGGAGATTCTTGCCCCCGGACGACAGGCGGTCACCTCGCATAAGGATATGCATCGACGGGTGGTCGGAGAGGCGGACTCAGGATGATCAGATGGAAAACGAAGGAGATCAAAGAAAGGGCCAGGGGAAACTTTGGCCGTATATACATTAAGCCACAACTAGAGGAACCACTGGCGACCCCCAAGGTAACCTACCGCATCACTGACTGACAATCAGACTAATACCTGATGAAAAAGATAATAAAGGGAACTAAGGAGGTATCGGCCAAGGGGGATCACAACTCTATCAGCCAGTTGCTCTGCTAAGAATTGAAGATGACAAGTAGGCTCGAGGGTGGACCTACAAAAGAAGAACCTCTCGAGCCAAAGGTTAATAAAAGCAATGTGTTCTCGCTCATCAACAGGACCGGACTGCTTATTCTGACTTGTGATATATTTGGCCCAACCACAACTAGATTTGATATCAAAACGGTGGGAAGGTTTGGAACAGAAAAGAAAGGGATCGGCCAGAGAGACGACATCAAGAGAGGTCAAGACTATGATATCAAAAAGGTTGGGAGTCATTGGCTCATGGCTGAAGAGAAATGTGTTTTACGCATCATACCAAAAGTAGAAAGAAAATGCCAGCGTCAGCTAATTTTTGAAGAGAAGAGCAAGGGAGAGGCCAATGCAGTCCACGATACCAGTTTGTTCCCAGGGACCACGCTTCGACGCAGAAACCTAGAGGTACCACTTACACCACCCAGGGAGCAGAGAGGGGAATGCCCTAAAACTGTGAGCCCAGTCGGAAAAAAGCATTTTTGAATTCTTGGAGGGAATACGCTAGGTCTTGGCATTAACAAAGTCTGTGCGGTCAGGTTTAGCCATCGGAGTCGAGAAGAAGCAGGATGGATGGTTGTCCATAGAATCAAGACGTGATCACGCAAATTCTATAGGGAAATAAAAGAACAATAAATAAAATCGGTGGAAGAACCAAGATAAATGAAGAACATCAGAAAATAAAAGGTTGAAGACTTACCTCAGGGATGGAGTCGTTGGTCACCATTGAGAAGATCTGCCAGAAATGTGGGTCAGCGAAGAAGACCGAAGCGGCGAGCAGCGGTGGTCGCAAGGAAACGACGGCGATCTCAAGGGGAAAATACAGAAGCAGTGAGAAGAAAGAATGAAGAAGAAGGGTAGAGTGACCAGGTACTTATAAAGCAAGGAGTAACTCCTCGATGGCCAAGTCAAGCCGATTCCACCGGATTCGATCGGGCCACCTACAACGTTCGACAAAAGGTAATCATGAGTATGGTTTTCAAAACTGTTGAGACCTTTACAAGACCAAGATTATAAGAACCGAATCTTCGGCTTAAAGAACACCAATACCAAAATTGTGTGGGATGAAGCCTGGTCCGACGTCACCACAAAGAAATGTAGATACATCAGACCAAGCAACACACAATGTAGTAGTGAATGGTTGAATATGAGGAAGTGGGAAAATAAGAGAAGATTATGAAGACGGAACCCTAGGAGAAGTTATGAAGATACTAGAAGATGAAGGGTTTTGGCTGACAATCAAAGTTAAAATATCGTGCGGATAGACGTTTGAGAAGACGTGGCAGTAGTGATAATGATGGTTGTTAATTTTGAAGCATCAACAGCCACTTAATGCTTTGAAACTAGGAGGCATGTGTTGACGCCAAGATTTGGTAAAGCCTAGGCCCACTAAAGATGCCACACAGTCAATAGAAGTCAAAGAGAATTCGGTCGAAGATGCTAAAGGAAGACCATCCATATTGTTACAATATGATCGGATGTAGAGGAGCCTATGGACATAAAGATGAAAAGAAGATAAATTCAAAATTGGTTAGGATAGAGTGCTTGGATGGCAAGTCTCTGGACTATAAATATGTACCCCTAGTGTCATTGCGTGGGAACGACAAGCCTACAGGGCTTACCCGGTTGAAAGGGTCAATAAAGGGATAAAAAAATGAGTAGATGGACATGAGAAAATTTTAGAAAGGTTCAAACCCCCCGGAGGATAATAACCCTACTCCTGTGTGTGTATGGATGAATGGGGGGTTTGACGATATGAGTTCTTGGGTGATCTCAGGTGTTGATCACTTTTTTCTATCTCTCTCTTAGGGCGTCCCCTAATCCTTTTATATGAGAAGGACTAGGGAGTTAAAGAAATTAACCATAACATAGATAGCATGTGGAAACAGCCGCATAACTATCATCATAACTACCTTTAATTGGCACTAATGACTATCATTGAGGCATTGGCGTTGATTGGAGATAACCATTGGACAGATGGCCCTGGGCCGACCATTGCCGTATCACCACACGGGCGCTTCCGCTCCCGAGTGGGAGGCCTAGTGGCCAGGAAGTCCTCCATGGGTTGGCCTAGCCAGTAGTCGATGATTCAAGGTAAACAGCTGGGTGGAGTACAATGGATCATATCCCGGACAGCAACCCCTGAGCTCTGTTTGGCGTGCGTCGTGCTTAGAGTGGGCAGGAAGAGCTCCAAGTAACTTTGATGTAGTCATGTCTTCGATTGGTGCACCAACCGAGTACAACCCCCGAGGCTGAAGTTCCTTTAGAGAATGAGCTTCAGTCTCAAAACATCTTCTTTGGGGGATTTACCATTGGCGTAGTTGATCTTGAAACCGTGCGGCCTCCCTGCCAGTTGATGTTACCGCACGGGGACACGGTAGTCGGCGTTGTCGCTTCACTATCTTTTTTCTTGCTTTGTCTTCTAGAGCGCGGTTCAGGACCCTCTGAGCAATCCCTGTGAACTGCACTTGCGCGATTGATGGCAAAAAGTGCTTTTCCGAACTGCTCGCTTTGGTAGTCATGACACTTCGGGATGGGGAACCAGCGGGAGGAAGGTTATAAGTAACCTCCCCGGTGTATTTTGAAGTAGTACTCTATCCATCGCTTCTCCTTCTTCCGATCTAACTGTGCCTCGCAAAAGTTCTTGGCACAACAACTACGCGGTTTGCTACTACAAACCTCGGCAGTTGTTCAATCTAGAACCTTTGGTGAGGGTCTCTAGGACTTCAATGGCGGCAAACACTCCTCGGAAGCCTGTGGATCGCCTAGAAGAGTTCTGTGTCTCCACCATGGGGGAAGTGGCGGTGCAGGCGCTGAAGGATTGGGGAGAGATCCCACCGATGACCATCTCATCATGGTGAGCGGCCAGCGACAAGACATTTCTTTCCCCTGTCACCCACGAGATCATGGTCTTTGATTCCTGCTTTCTTCGTGGCTTCGGGTTGTGGCGCATCCTTTTCTTTGTGGTATTCTTCATCATTATGACATCTCTCTCTGCAATCTGAACCCCAACTCCATTCTTCACCTTGCCATCTTCGTCGAGTTGTGTGAGTCTTTCCAGGCGATCGATCCCCATTTCAATCTTTTCTGCAACTTCTTCTATTTTTGATCCCTTCAGAGCAAAGTGGTCGGGGGATGCAGGCTTAAGCTTCGTGATGGGAAGGCAGCACAGTACATCTCTGTCCAACTTCCTTTTCAAACAAGCGGTGGCACTCAGGTTAGTTTTATGTGGCCAACCACGAACCATCCCTATCTCCGGAGATTCACCGAGTGCCACTGGCATCTGTCACTTGGACTGACCTGTTCCTGATCGAAGAACAGGGGCAAGTTGATGAATTGGTGGCCTTGATCCGTCGTCTTTGAGAAACCAACCTCACAGGCTTCTAGGTCATGATCAACTTCTTGCTCTGTCGGGTTGCGCCACTGAAGCAGTCGCTCCACCCTGGGTATAAGTTCTCAGGGCCAGATGATCCTACTAGGGAGTCAGATGAGGCCTTGTCGTTAGATGTGGCAGGGGAGAGGGTGTGGAGCATCTTCAACAGCAAGGTCAAAGCCCAATCTTCCACCTTCTACCGCCCTATCTGTCTCAAGTTTCCACAACAGCGGGGTGGCGAGTGCATTTCAGCGAGACCGACGCCCAGCGAGATTACACCGAAGTCGAGGAGGCTGCCGACACCTTGATTGTTGATATTGAATATTATACTCCTGCACCTACTGAGTGACAAAAATATGTGTGACATGTTTGCATGACATGTAACATAATGTTGCTTGGTCACTTTATATTTTTGTATGCAATCCAACTGGTTGTGATCCTTTGGCCATAGTGCAGGCTCACTAGCGCAGGGATAATGCATGCCACATATAAGCTTTTTTGAACCATAAGCACTTTCATAGACCGCATGAATCACTAGGAACTAGTTGGTAGAGGCAACTCATCCGGAATCCGATCAACCGACTTAGCCAGAGCAGATCGTGGATACCGAGTGATCGATCATGAAATTCCTTAGAGGAGATTGCTAAAAGAAGGCTGGCATTAAGAATCCCAGGAAAGGGTCTTCACTAACTCAGTTAGAGCTAATCGTGGATACAGAGTAGGAAGACTGTGGCAGGTACCAAGGGCAATCCTTAAGAGCCATAAACTTGTTAAGCACTCATAAGCAGAGGGGCCTTCCAATGTCTCAGCTAGGGCGCATCGTGGATATAGAGTGGGAAAAACTGCTACTTCTCCTATACTCGTGCTTACTAGTGAATAAATTCCAAATTTGAATGGCGTGTCAAATTGAAATTTAAAGTATGGAGAATTGGAGACTTATCTTGGCGGCCCCAGGCTGATGGTGGTGGTGGGACTGTTAAGTCCCTAAAATTTTTCTTGGCGGAGTCCGATGGAGAAAATCATGGTGAAGCCATAAATGGTGCTAAAGCAACAGGCGTGACAGGCAGTGAATCCCTTCTGCATGGAAAGGGATTTTGACCATCATGATAGGGCAACTGGCGGAGCGATTCTCAGTGTGCCATTAGCGGGGTTCTGCTTTTAATAATGAGCCAGCGGTTCGCCTCCCCACCTTTCATTTGGGCCTATAAATAGGTCCCCCTTTGGCTTCAGTTTCTTCGACATCTCGGCAAAGGCTGGGTCAGAGCAGATCGTGACCTCGAAGCCAGAACAGAGGCAGTCGACGAATCACGTTGTAGCCAAGCTAGAGCATATCGTAGCTTCCCAGCTAGAACGGTTACATCTCGGCAAAGGGTAGGTCAGAGCGGATCGTGACCACAAAGCTAGAGAGGAGACAATCGGCGAATCACGTTGTAGCCAATATAGAACAGATCGTGGCTTCCCGGCTAGAATGGTTACATCACGACAAAGGATGGGTCAGAGCGGATCGTGACCTCAAAGCTAGAGTGGAGGCAGTCGACAAATTATGTTGTAGCCGAGCCAGAGCAGATCGTGGCTTTCCGGCTAGAATGGTTGGAGATCGAGACCTATGGAGTGTAATATCCAGGAAAGCAAATGTCTTTTTTATGAAGTAGTATCAAAGACTGATCTCGCTCAGGGATAAAATCGCCTGAGGTGCTCGATATTTTAGGAGTTCACCAGCCTCTAGCCATCTTCTCGCATCAGGCGACAGGACCCCAGGCGCGTAGCCTCAGCGATAATGAAGGGTCCTTCCTAGGGAACCGAGAGCTTATGGGTGATGACTGCTAATTGAACTCGGCATTGGACAAGGTCACCCACTCGGAAAGAGCGCTGATGAACATTCCAGTCATGATACCTACGAAGGCCTTGTTGGTACCAGACGGTCTGTATCGAAGCAGCCAGTCGAGCTTCTTCCATACTATCGATATCTTGTTCCCGAGTATGTTCGGTGGTGCCTTCAACATATTGAAGTATCTTCGGGCTTCTATCCAGCATGTCCACCAGGAGGACGGCCTCCAACCCATACACCAAGAAGGAAGGGGTCTGACTGGTGGCCCTACTAGGCTGCGTGCAGAGGCCCTAGAGAACAGTAGACAACTCCTTCATCCAGCGGCCACCGTATATGTGTAGAGGATCAAACACTCTTGCTTGAAGCTCTTGTAGAATCATTTAGCTGGCACGCTCGACCTGCCCATTCGCCCGAGGGTGTGCAACTAAGGCGCATTTGACTTCAATGCATCGGTCTTCGCAGAAATCCCAAAAATCATCAGTTGTGAACTGAGTCCCTAGATCTGTAATGATCTGATTCGGTACTGTGAACCAGTAGATTATGCTTTCAATGAATTCCACTACCTTCTTGGTTGTACTGGTCTTCAAGGGCATGACGTCAATACATTTGGAGAATTTGTCAATGGCCACAAAAAGATGATCATATCCCTGTGGCGCTGTTGGCGTGCTTTTGGTCACACAATAATACACACGTGGCCTGGGAGATCTACTTGACTCCAGTGCAGGTCCTACGTCTTAGAAAAGGGGTCCAGGGCGTGTCAATCAGTTTGACCCTACAACTGATAAGTGATCGAAAAAGATAAACATTAGTAGCATAGTCGATCGGCTGGCAAGTCAATACCTATGGTTGAAAAGATAAAACCATGAACCATCGCGCTGATCGACCGGATGGCTAATAGCCCAAATTAGCCCAATCAAGCGAGCGCGCCATCGGCTGATAGAAAAGACAGAATATGCATATAGGCCGATGTGCACCCTTCGACAGTGAACATGATACAAAGATGAATTAAAGATAACCTATCATCTTGTACTATGATAGAAATAAATAAAGCATGCCAGATAGCAGATCTATATCATGGAAATCATCACTATAACTAGATCAGACCTAACCAAGACAATAGCTAGTCACAATGATCTGAACAATATATCAATGAATCAGACGAACTTTATTTAGATGAACAATATACGACATGAAAAAGATACAATAGCAAGAGATGTCAGACTTAACCAATGAAGCCTCGGACCAACAGACCCAGATCACTTCAATCTAAGAGATCAAACATAATTGATGTATCCTTAGACCTAGCCAAATACATTGAGAACAACCGGCGATCGTTCTATTTCATCGTTCTCCTCAAGAGGTCGAACTGAATCGATGTAGCCATGAGGGAACTAACATAGTTGGCACGGACGTCGGGGGTGGCGGAACTCACCTCTTCACCGGAGATCAAAATGATGCAGCCCAGCTCCGATGCGCCCGAGTCCCGCCGGATAACCTTGGGGCTCAAGGGTGCCGATGCGCCGATTGATTGAACGAGAGTTAACTAATCTAACCTAAAGGATACATATTTATAGTTCGTAGACTTGCCATCCAAGTAACTTATGCAGTCAATTCTGAATGAATGTGTAACCATCTTCTGCTCTTATCTCATCGGCTCCCTTCCGATCATGCAGCTATTGCGGATGGACTCCTTTGACTTTCTTTGACTAGATCTTCCTTGACCTTCTATTGACCGCGTGCCTCCTTGGTGGGCCTTGCACTTTACCAAATCTCGGTGTCACACACATTCCCCCCTAGTTTTGAGGCGTTAGGGGCATCCGACACTTCAAAACTATCAGTCATAACTACTTTATGCCGCCAAGTCTTTTCACATGGTCATCTCACATTCATTGCCATCAGCCAAAAAAACTCTTTGCCTCCTCTGCCTCTCTAGGTTGGCTTAATGCGACACCCCAGAGAACCACACTAGCTGATAAATACATGGCTTTTTCATCTTTCTCCTTTTACGCTCTCCATCTACACTACCTCCGCTCTTAGTCTGCCAGCATCTATTGCACCTTCAATTGCCATCGTCCGTTGTCTTCTTCCCCTCACGTTTCCACATCCAGCGACATCAAAATGGCCAGTCTTCATGAAGTCCCCGAGGTGAGGCGCTGACATCCCCTTCTACCACTCTCTTTTCTTCTGCGGCTTTGGCTGATTTTTTTAAGAACTTTTATCTTGGATCTCTAACCTAGCCATCTAGTTCTCTTTTGATTTTTACTGCGGAGTATGCTTTTCCTAACCTGCTGATCTTCCCTGATTGGACCCGGAAATGACGCGTCCTTCAGTATATTCTCGTCGGCTATCTCTCCCGCCTGCTCGCCTCCTGCTGACATACTGAGGAAACACCCATGGGGTCTTCTACAAATTTTACCACCCTTTGGTACTTTCCAGCCAACTTGGCTTGGCCAACTCCACCTCACCTTTTCGTCATCGACCAAATCCAAGCTCACGAGAGAGTCTTAGGCCCTTAGAGTGGCGTCCGCCTCTCATGAATGACCAAAAACGATTTATATTGGAGGCCTTGCTTCTTGTACCACCTGCCGGGAAACCTCCCTAGCCTTCCGCCGATGGTGGGTGAGGTGAGACAACACATCTTCACCCGCTCGTTGCTGGCCTACGGTGCGGCTCCAGCAGGATGATACTAGTGGAGTTCCTGAGGTAAAATGTGCTAATCTTGGTCCTCCCTTGATGCTCTTTCTGACTTCGACTTGCGATTTTCAGTACATCAATCAGGATGCCCCCTGGTGAGTCTCAGTGGTCGGTCGATATGGTATGAGCTGTATTGCCCACTACCAACTTGGGTGTTGGCGCCCCCACTCCCACGGTGTGGGTGAATGGATGACGATCATGAATCGCCTGACCACCCTGAGGGAACTCGAGCGGCCTTGGAATGGGGAACCGACTGGAGTTGCAACCTAGGAGGCTCCACTAGATACTTCTTCGTAGTACATTTCTATCCCTATAATATAGAGAAACCAAGTTTGTATATATCGTTGATTCTTATGTGTTCTTGGTCTTTAGTTTTGTGTCCTCCTAACATTCAAAGCCTCAGCATTGGCCATCTAAAGGCGATACGAATGGTATAGGCTATTCTATGCGAAATATTTCAAGCGTTTATCCAAACACTAGGGAAGTACTTTTTCATATACTTTCCATTCAATGCCTTCCAAATACTTCCTCATTCAGCCCCTTGAGTAAATAAGCATTGCCAGGCACCACTCGATGTATCTGAAATGGTCCCTACCAATTAGGGTACCACTTGCCGAACCGATTGTCCTTCGATCCGATCGGCAGGATAAGCTTCCACAGGAGTTCCCCTTCCTCGAATGACTTTGGCACCACCTTCTTGTTATAGTACCTAGCAACCCTTGCCTTGTTTTCTTCAACCTTCACGAGAGCTCTCAATTGGAGCTGCGCCAGGTCATCCAGACCGTCTATCATCAGGTTATAATAATCATTGGTTGTGAGTTGGTCTTGCAATGTGATCCTCCTTGAGCCGATGTTGTTCTCCCATTGTAATACGGCCTTGTGGTCGTATACTAACTGATATGGTGGAACCCTTAGGGACCCGTGGCATGCCATTCAACAAGCCTAGAGTGCCTCTGATAGGGACTGATGCCAACACCTAGGCTATTCATTGATCTTGCGCTTTATCAACTTGATCAAACTTTTGTTGGATCCTCCGCTTGCCCATTAGCTTGCGCATAGTATGGTGACTAATTCAATAGTCCGATCCCCATCCTGGTCGTGAACTGTTGAAGTTCTTCATATACGAAAATCGTTCCCTGGTCTGTGGTGATGGTCTATGCAATTACAAATTGATATATTATGTGCTCTCTAATAAACTCGATGGCATCGACAAATGTGCTTGATGCTAGATAAATTTGGCAGATCATGTCGGTACCCCATCCTTGAAGTGCCAAGTGTTGGGGGAAAATATTCCATCCTCAGGGTTATTGCAGTAACAACACAAAGGCAGATAATGGATTAGAAGGTTTCCAACATGCATCTTCGGAGGTGTCTTGAGTCAAGCTCGAAGTATGAAGATGGACATTAGTTCGGAGTATATCTTTGAGCTTAGACTCTTTTGAGATCTTTTCTGCCAGCTAAGATGGAAGGCTTATCTTCTTTCTCATTAGATTAGTCCTTTACCATTTTAGCCCTATTAAGGGTGCCGAATAGTTTCCACTATGTCGGGTAACATAGGGGTAAAAGGGTCTTTTCCTTAATGTTTGGGCCTATAAATACCCCGTTTCATCCTGTAATGGGACCGAATACAAGTATTCAATACACACTTTCGAACTATTCTAAGTTATTATCCTTTCGGAGGCTTAGAACAGTTTACTTCGCAAACACTTCGTTGTTAGTTTCTAATCCTCAGAAACGTGTTAGCGTAATCTTTTACGCCAACAGTTGGCGCCGTCCGTGGGAACCTAGTCCAGAAAACTTCGTTATCTACCAAGTTCTACATCATGCCTCCTAAGCGGAGTGCAACTCGTAACCTGTTCGGAGGTCCCTCGGACCTCCGGAGAGGCACCTCCCGACACTGTTGAAGCCGGAGGACCTTCGACGTTTCCTCCACCTCAAACTCCGGAAGAAGTTCCCATTCCTCGAGTATACGGAGTTCCTCCACCAACTCCATCTATACTTCGACCACCTGGAGTCCTCTTCCACCTCAAATTCCACTCCGAACTGATCCTCTCAGTTCTCAAGACCCGGAAGATCCTTCCGGAGGAGATGAAGACAATCTTGGTGATATGGCCGCTCATATGGCCAGTCTCCAAGCCGAAGTAGCGAGATGGCGGCAAGAAGCTGCAAATAGGCTTCGCTCTCAAGCCATCCCAGCTATTCCTGAAGTGCCTGAAGACGACGAACCCATCTATCCCGAAGCCCCGGAGAACGCCTCTTTTGATACTGAATCTCCACTGCATCCTACTACAAAAGGTTCGCTTTGATCCGAAGTTTAAGACTTCGAAGCTTTGCAAATATGCCGGAGATGAGGACCCTGGAGAATTTGTCCGTTCTTATGCTCTAGCAATTGAAGCTAGTGGAGGAGTTCGAGACACCATGGCAAAATGCTTCCCTTTAGCTCTTCAAGGAGTGGCATTAAGGTGGTTCTGGTCTTTGAAGCCAGGATTAATTAATTCATGGGGGCAGCTGAAGAGAAGTTCGTAAGCAATTTTCAAGGCACCTTCGTGCCTCCAATGTCGACGGGAAGTCTTTTCCAAGTGAAGCAACTCCCTGGAGAGACATTGAGGCAATATTTCAAGCGCTTCGCTCATACGAAGTCGCAGATCCGAGGGTTGACTACATCTTCGGTAGTTGACGCAGCTCGGGAAGGTGTCAT